>VTPC01008833.1:10239-32132 GCA_011009095.1 Ignelater luminosus | reverse complement strand
TAAAACCGAGATCAAGGAAACAGGCGGTTGGAGAGACGACATGAAGTTTCTCTACCACCTCACTCGTGTCTTCCGTCGCTTCACTGAGAGGAATAAGATCTCCTACGTGAAGTTTCAACAGATCCCAGACATCAGCAATGCACGCTGGATTTCTCGTGCCATTCTAGCCCGTCTTGCATTTATTCTGATGCCTGAAACCCGAAACAGACTGCGTAAGATCTGTTCATTCATTTCTTACTCATGGGCGGACCATTGGTTCAGCAGTCAATTGTTCGGCGCTGAAAATTTGGATGAACTATCTGCAGCTTTGAATGACTACCAATAGGTCTCAAACGCTTGAAAACCCACTGGAAAACAGATAAATCTCCAATCAACATTCCCCAAAGCAACCAGTGCTGTGAGCGTGCGATCAAAGTTATGCACGACTTGCACAACTCCTGCCACAACAAGGACAATCTCCCACTGAGATTCATTCTGTCCAATGACATTATTGTGAATAATTGACATCCTTTTGTGTTTGATGACCCTATATAATGTTGTATATATGTGACTCTAAAGCTTGTGTTTAATTTTGTATCTGCTTACAGTGACTTCCAAACATGGGCAAAAAAGCCGATAAATAAAATTTTTCAAATCATTTTGTGCGTGAGGTTTTTTTATCAAATCACCTCGAAAATAAGATTTTACCTAATCTTTAATGAAAGCTCATCAAATTATGATACAGGGAAACGAGGTTGTATAAAAGTCATCACCCTATTGTGCACATTGCTGTGACTTTATTTAAGATAGACTGTTGAGATTAAGTTGGTATAATCTCTCGGCAAGTTTGAAGAGTTTGAGTACAGAGTGTTCACTGCTATCATAGCGTCTCCGATATATACAGAGTGTTCCTGGTGCGAAGTCACATCAGCAAACGTGTTGACCTTAGCTTCTGGCGCCCATTTTAATTGTAACATCTGTAAGGAATCACTGAGGTCTTTTATTGAGTTTCTGTCTCAACTTAGGATAAATTATCCGTGAATATTTTAAGTCTGCGCGAGCATAAGGCCTCTTTTTCGGGTTTTACCCGTGACAGTTTCTTGTGATGATGTCAGTGGGTCATAGAGTATACGAATACAAGCTCTAACTCCTCACACTCTTGTTCTTGTCACAGTCAATTTAATAGACTCTAGGACCTATCCATGTTTGAATTTTAAGAATGACTTTATTTTTATATTTTACCCTTTCGTTATTATTTTATTAATGACTACTAGATCTACCTAACAATCTATAGATAATTTAAAATGGGACAGAATACCTAATTTATGTCTTCTTCAAAGTAAGTTTGAATTAATAATGTCTTGATCGCCTATAAATCAGACATTAAGTAATTTCAAGTTTGATTCCTACACGTTTAGATTATCTGTACGTACGTCTCATTCAAATAGGAAACATTATAGTGATGATCAAATTAGCACAATATGGACAATAGTTATACATTTTTCTCCTACAAATTTGGTTAATCAGAGCAACTAGATGTTGACATTTTAGATTTTTCATCCTGCTGCAATGTGCAGATGTTCTGATGGTCTTCTTGGTATCTTCCTAAAACCCAGAATACAAAGTAGTGCTCTGACGGGCTTAGAGAAACTCAATGCTGTGACAAATCAAAATTAGGATTTGCCCTTTTACACCTATATGCACCTAGAACAGTCTATAGAGCTTTGAACTTCCTGCAGACAGTGAATCTTGAATACAATGCCCTATTTTTAAGTAGTTTGCGTTTTGCAGGATTCTGTGCGTCTTAAACCTCATTATCTCTGTCTCCAATAGATTTACTTTAGACTTTTTGTAGATAAAAGCTATTCCGAGTGCTTTTTCAATTCAATTTACGAACTAAGCTTAGAAATGTGATTTTTAAAGATTTGAATAAAGGCTAGGAAATATACCGTAAAATTACTAACGAAAACTAATGGGGGAACAGACAGGAATACCCTTAAGACAAAGTTAGATGAAATAAATGCTGGTTCAAGAGTACCAAAAATAGAAACAAATTGGTGAACTTCAAGGAGACCTACATCCGTAAGTGTAACTGAGTGTAAAGAACAGCTGAGAATGATATTTATTATTAGAGTTTACACGTGAAAAATATCTATTCCTGGGAATTAAACAGAATAATACTTAAATCGTCTTTTTAGATAATAATTTGGCGTTTTCACTCACTGCCTATGTTATTACAATCTGTCAAGCCTACCATCAATTATTTGTTATTTAACCATTATTAGACTGCACGCAACCCAGATGGGGAATTAACGCCCATGCATATAATTATGTGTTATAAACATTAGATTTAAATCCATTATTGTTTGAACATCATTATTCATTAAAATCTATAGGGAATGTGGCAAAGTTTTTGTGTGTATAGTAAGAGACACTCGATATTTTTTACCTGATATTCACGAAAGAGGATGTGTTTGAAAGACTTACGAAATGGCTGTTTGTAGGGCTTAAAAAGCATTTCCATGTTCAATAAGATTTTCTCATATTTGAATATTGTTTTATGTCACATTTACCTGGTAAAAATATTATGTAAAAGCTGTAATTTGACAAACGTAAGATTCCCGCTACTTAAAAGGCTCTTAAAATTTTACAAGACATCTCGTTTAATATTAATATTACTAATTGTTTTTCCTCTGGTGAGTGTTTCCAAATTAAAATAACCGAAGGAGGGAAAAAATAGAACAATAAAATTTACCCTTTAATTAAATTTCTGCGGTTGCTTAGGTATTTATTGACATTCTCCGACATTACTTTGTCCGCTTTTAATAATTACCCAGCATGTGTTCCGTTAATAAACAAAAGCAAGGGGGTTATTATTTTCTGCTTGTTGCGTAATTAGCTCGCAATTTTTTAACGACCCCTAAAAGCTTTTCCGGTCGGGTAATAAAAATGATTTTGTATTCTAAAATATCTTATTAAAAGAAACAAGGCAAAAATTTTTTCCTCTTCATTTACTTTTTAATATGTACTCGTTAATAATGAAATACTAAAAGGTAAAAGAATATTTTTTCCAAATCTGTGTATCTCACAATGAGGAAACCTGATCTTTTTAGCTACATTAGACATTCTTTACATGTTTTAATTAAATTTGCTACAGTCTGCTCTATAAAAAAATTTAAAAACTAAAAGCTGTAGGAGAAAGTGGAAGTATTAAATATATAAAATAAAAAAAGAGACTTTAATAAATTTGTTATATAATTTTCTACATGTTACTAAACGTCAGCGTTTCTTCACGAAATTTTCTCATCATTCCTGAAAAGCAAAAACAAAATATGTTTCTGTAGAATTTCATATATTTATACCGTTTTTTCTTTGCTTTGAAACAAAAAACTTTACGGGTTCCTAAAAATGTAAATGCTAAATATCAAATTGTTAACTAAAAGAATGAAAAAAGTAAAACATTATAAAATATTTCTAAAATTTAAAAATTAAGTTTTAGTAAAAATATTTTTATAGTCAGTTATATAAGAATTTTATTATGACGTATAGCAGTTTAAAATTACTTGCAATGTATTACATGTATTATTGTTTTAATAGGCTTGTTGCGCATGTCAGATATTATAAATTTTGTTATAAATTGTGCATTCTACATATAATAACTAATAAGAACCACCTTTCTATATTTTTTTTTATTATTTATTAAAACACCCAATTGATGTTCCTCTTATTACAATCTAGTCAATGAGACTAATAAGCAATTCTATTCTATCCTAAGCTACTACCGTTCTTACTCTAAGGTTTGGCCCAATAGCGTTCCTTAGGTTCTATGGGTTGGCAACTAGGTAACTTCGGTTTTCACTCATAGGAAGCGTTGCTTTATTTTTTTGAATGACTTGTGTTAGTGATATACTTTGCCTTTTGACATTTGATATCAGTCACATTGAGGTTACTTTAGAAGCAAGTGCTACGTAATTTTTTTGTAGCTAATAGTTGTTGGTCAATTTTAAAATGAAGCGCAGAAACGAACATTTTCGGCATATTTTACTTTTTTATTTCCGTAAAAGAAAGAAAGCTGCTGAGGCTCACAAAGAGATATGCGAAGTTTATGGTGTTGATTGCTTAACAGAGCGCACGTGTCAGAATTGGTTTAAAAAATTCCATTCTGGAGATTTTTCCCTCAAAGATGAGCAACGTTCTGGTCGGCCTACTGAAGTTAATGATGATCAAATCAAAGTCATAATTGAAGAGGATCGTCATATAACTGTTTGAGAGATTGCAGAGAGGTTAAATGTATCGCACACAATAATTGAAAAACACTTAAAATGTCTTGGACTCGTTAAGAAGCTCGATATTTGGGTACCGCATGAATTGAAAGAAATTCACAACATTTGCGATATGCACCTTAAGCGCAATGAAAGCAACCCTTTCTTGAAAAGAATCATCACTGGTGATAAAAAATGGGTCATTTACAGTAACATCATTCAAAAACGATCATGGTGCAAGCACAATGAATCAGCATAAACCACATCGAAAGCTGAATTGCATCAAAAAAAAAGATCATGCTGTCAATTTGGTGGGATTACAAAGGTGTTGTGTAGTTTGAGCTGCTTCCAAGGAACCAGACGATCAATTCAGATGTTTACTGTCAACAACTTATAAAACTGGACGAAGCAATCAAAGAGAAACGGCCAGAATTGGCAAATCGGAAAGGATTAGTGTTCCACCATGATAATACAAGGCCTCACACATCTTTGGAGCTTGGTTGGGAAGTGATGCAACATCCCCCATACAGCCCTGATCTGGCACCATCTGATTACCATTTATTTCGAAGTTTGCAGAATTCTGTGAATGGCAAAACTTTCACAAATGACGATGATCTTAAATTGCACTTGGTTCAGTTTTTTGCTGATAAGGACCAGAAGTTCTATGAGCGCGGAATCATGCAGCTGCAAGAAAGATGGCAAAATGTCATTGTACAAAATGGAAAATATATAATTGATTAAAGATCATTCTTTGTATTAAAAGGAATGAGTTTTATTTCATACTACAAACCCGAAATTACTTAGTTGCCAACCCGTAGCACGTAACTACACTACTTATGTTTAACGTGTACACTTCGGCACTTTACTCTGCTTTACACCAAAATTATCACTTACACTAACTCAAAAGGCTTAGTTCTTTTAAGTCTTCTCACTATCCCTGTGTTATCGAGAAGCTAGATGGCTTTAACTTTCACATGTTAATTAAGCCTTTCTTCGTGGCTCCTTGCAAACCTCTTTCCATACTCAGATCCCGATGAATGCCTTTGTTTCTGACATACCATGATGCCTCAACAATGGTCCTTAATACTTTATTTTCAAACCTTTGAATAATATTGATGTTGCTCTGTTTGGTGCAACCCCATAGCTGGATCCCGTAGGTCCATACTGTTTTAAGTATCTGCTAGTACAGCTAAAGTTTTGGGCAGTGGCAGAGTGGAGTTTATTCCAATTAGGCAATACATTTTTCTAAATTTAATATCAAGTTCTTCTTTGTTGTTTTTGACATGGACTTTCCAACGTAGCCTTGCATCAAGAGTAATACCTAAATATTTAGCTGTGTTTGAATATGGAATCTGTTTATTGTTTATATTGACCGGCATATGTTGAGCAACTTTGTTGGTGAAGTTAACATGTATCGGTTTTCTCGACAGCTGTTTGGAGCTTTTCTGTAGCTTCTTCATTACTCTTTCCTATTGCAAGTATAGTAGTATCGTCGGAGAAGGTAGCTATTGTGCTACTCTCTAGTGTGGAAATGTCACAGAAGTACAGCAGGTACAGAACAGGACCTAATACGCTTCCTTGTGGACCCTTGCTCTAATTGCTTTTAGCTCTGTGTAAGCTTCATCTAGTTTAATTCTAAAATATTTGTCTGAGATGCATGACTTAAGGATTTAAGACAAAAAACTTTTCAGTTTGTACTTCAAACCTTCGTGCCACACCTGAGCTACATCTAGGAAGATTGTTAAACAGACTTATCTTTCTTCTAGAGATTTTTCTATTACGTTGACTATTCTATGTACTTGGTCAATAGTAGAATGTTTATTTCTAAACCCGAACTGATGTGATGGGATTAATTCTTTTTCTTCGATTATTGGTTTTAGTCGCTTAAGTAACAATTTTTTGAATAGTTTTGACACTACAGGAAGCAGTGAAGTAGGTCTGTAGGAAGAAGCTTCATGTGGAGGCTTTCTAGGTTTAGGGATCATGATGGCCCCTGCAACTTTCCGCAGCTTGGGCACGTACTTCAGGCTGGAGGCAGCGTCTATAAAAGTGATCAATTTAACCATGGCTTTCCTTGGTAGTTCTGGGCATAGTAAGTTTGGACAATTGCATCCCAAGTTGGTTCCTTTTCCTGCCCTTCGTTTGGTTGGAATGTTCTGTCTAAGTAATCTGCAAAGATCTTGGCTTTTTGCTGGTTATTTCTTGCCCAGCTCCCATCGTCTTGTCTTATTAGAGGGAGATCTGCATTATCGATCTTTTCAATCTATTGATGGCTTTCGAGAGAGAGTAATCAGTACTGCTATCATCCGATAATTCCCTCAAGTAGGTTTTAATCGAGTCATTTTTTAACTGTTGTATCTCTCTTTTTATGCGCTGGCTGATGTTATTCAGATATGTTTTGTCTTGTGGAGTTCTGGATTGTTGCCATTTGCGTCTTATCCTCCTCTTTTCTATGGTAAGGTTTCTAATTTCTTTTGGGTAGTGTTGCCTCTATCTCTTCTTTTGGTTGTAGGAGTGTTTTCCCATGCTGATTGTTGAAAGTTGTTTATAAATAATTCAACTTCTTCGTCTAGTGCTGTACATTTCCCAGTGGTACTGAGAAAATAACTCTTTCTTCCAGACTGAGCCTAAAGCTTACCCAGTCTGTTTGCCTGTTCATCAAACTTAAGTTAGTTTCTTTTCTTATGATATCTTTACTCAGCGTCAGAAGGATTGGTGAGTGATCTGAGTTCATGTACCATCCTTCTTCTACTCGCATCAAGTTTGTTGGTATGTTCTTAACAATATAGAAGTCTATGAGATCTGGTATCTGATTTCGATCTATTGGTCAATACGTTGGCTTACCCGTGGATAATGGTTGGCATCTATTTTCTATGATTGCTTCCAAAAGCTCCTTTCCTTTGGTTGTCGTTAATCTAGAACCTCATTGGCTGTTTTTCGCGTTGAAATCACCCCCTATAATGAATCTATTCCCCTGTTTTCTTAAAAACCCAAGATATTGATTTTGCTTTAGGGGTGTCTTGGGGGACAGTAAACTGCAGTTACAGTAACTTGATATTTTCTTCTTTTAATACTCACTGCGGTGGCTTGTATTTCTTCAGTTTTATGCTCTAGTGGAATGTTCTCCCTGATTATTATGGCACTTCCTCCTTTGGCAGTATTTTCAGGATGTTCAGTGTGGTACACTTTTTATCCTTTCAATTTGATATACATATAATTGATTGGTAAAGTGTTTCTCAAAAATCTACTTTTTCAATATCAAGAACTGCTTGCGACTCCTGTTGGTGTTGCAACAATCCTTTGGCATTTCATTCTATAATTCTGATGCTAGCCATTTCTGGTTTTAGGGATAGCTCCTTTGGCGCTAGCTTCCAATCTGTTTAAACGTTTTTCGAATTTTTTGAACATTTGTTCCTGTATGTTTAGTTTATCCAGAATCATTTGCAATGTCTGTTTGGTGAACATGTTTTGTTTGTTATTACTTCTATTTTGCACATTTTGTTTGTACCTGCCACTATCTGGCTATACGTTCTAGCTACTAACTTTTTTTCTTACTGTGGCTGCTATCTTTCTCTTGGGGGCTGTTTAGGTAAGTTGGGTTTTTCATTTTATTATTTTTAATTTTCTTCATCGCTTTGGCCACCATGCATTCTTGGTAGTTAGCAGGATGATTTCCTCCGCAGTGCACACACTTCGGTTGGGCTTCTTTAGACTTTCACGATTCACATTCAACCAGCTAAAAATCTACGAATTCTTTGGTACCAACCACGCCGCCATCACGTTGCCACGTGGCTTCAAGTAGAAGCCGAAACACGATACACGGTAGCCCGCCAACTAGAATAGCTGTCCCGGCATCATAACCAAATCAACTATAACGAAAATATCTACAAGAAATTTAACACGCAACCGACACACACTGGTCGGAAATGACGAAAAACCGGTCAAAACTAAATAACTCTCAGAATTGCTTAAATATTTTGTATATAAAGTGTTATTGGCGTCTCTGCTATACAAAATGATGTAGAGAATGAAAATTATTTAATTTATTTGTGTCATGATATTAAAAATGTAGTGATATTTGGAAATGATAAAAAAAAAGAGACTAGGGAATGATTATTTTTGATGGATGTAATGACAGAAGATAATAAATTAGTATTGTCAAGAAAATAGAGATTTCTTTATAAAATTAAGAACCACACGAACGAAAATAAGGACCTTGAGATAAAGAGCTCCTCATACCATAATATTTATTTGTTTTATCGACCAAATTTAAAAAATTTCGTATCTGAATTCGTACATTCCGTCTGCCTGTAGGTCTGTTGCCATGTTGCCTTAACTTTACAAGACATGTTGTATATGAAATCAACTTAGACTTTTCTCCTGATTACAAATACATAATCGATATTTCGAAAAGTATTCAAGATAATCTGGATCAAAAATGGCGATTTGTAGACATAGTGATATTATATATGATACCGACTTAAGTTTTTAACAAGAGGCATACACGAGGTGTACCTCATCGATTTTTTTAAAACTTGGTATACAGTGTCCGCCAAAAAGTCTGCACCATACGGAAAAAATTATTATTGAATGACTTATGAAAAAATCTTTTTCGGCATCAGGTTTTGTTTGCTCCAGAACCAAAAATTACCTAATCAAAAGTAATCATATGGTCTCTATTACCTGTCAAATTTGACAGTTTTGAGAAAAATGTCAAAAAAATGGACTTATTTGACCAAATCTTGAAAAAAGTCAGAAGAGAAAGATGTTTCCTTTGCAATGTTCTTCCTGTATGCAAATCTTCAAAAGTTTACCACGATTTTTATATTTTGCCCTTTATTTCGCTTTCCTTATTTGCGTGGAGGTATTGTTAACAAAAGTCTTTGTAAATGTTTATTTAGAAAGTGAGATAAGATATGCAATGCACGAGATGAACTTTTCTTTACCAAAGCTCTATTTTGATTTTTTACATAAAAATAAGTAAAAGAAGATTATTTACACCGTAAAATGGGTATTGTATCTAATGTATCTAATCAATAAGTGTTTTGAATTAGATTAGATCGACTTGTATTGATTAACAAATAAGGAAAAGTGAAATAAAGGGCAAAATATGAAAATCGTGGTAGGCTTTTGAAAATTTGCATACGGGTAGAAAATTGCAAAGAAAACAATTGTTTCTTATAACTTTTATCAAAATTCGGTCAAATAAGTCCATTTTTCGAACATTTTTTCTAGAAATGTCAAATTTGACAGGTAATGGGAACTACATGATTACTTTTGATTAGGCCATTTTTGGTTCTGGAGCAAGCAAAACCTGATGCCGGAAACAAATTTTGCATAAGTCATTCAATAAAAGTTTTTCCCATATGGTGCAGACTTTTTGGCGGACACTGTATAAGTAGTACGGGTCAAAAGATATATGCAAGAGTAATATCTTTCTAGATTAGAATCTTTAGACTCGACTAGATTTTAGCCCAAAACAGACAACAAATGCTAACGCAAAGTCAGGTGTTTGCTAATTGAGATTCTGCGTCAATCAAATATCGTTTTTAGGTTGTTTTGATATTGATTGAGTTGTAATTTGAATCATAATTTTCTGAAAAGTTTCCTACAATTACCTTCTGATATAAAAGTATAAAAAAGAGAAAACTAACAAATGAACGCGTTTGTATGTCAGTCAAAGCTTGCCGCGCCGTGGTTACTTTTTTTGGAGAATCAGTAGGATGGTTATATAGGAACAAAGCGACTGACCAATTTGAAATCAGCGATACTACGTTGTTCTATGCACGGTTTCCTCTGGAATCTTTATGCGACATTTTGGGGATAGAAAATTATATCAATTAGCAAAGTTACTATTATTATTAAACTGCTTGGCTGTTATTTACCAACCAACATCAGACTATCTGAGGACTGACTATTCTTCACGAATCAGTCTAGCGGCGTGTTTCTAAGACATCTCTGTCGCATAAAAAGTAAAACATCCGTTGTTCGAGCAAGGTTGTTGGAGTTTTTATTTTCATTTTGATATCTCGACTTAACCGTAACAGCTCTCCTGTACCATTCCTACTACGTTATTAGTGTTAATTTCGAAGTCATACTGAGTCATGTTGTCACAAAATGAATGTAGTTATAGATACCAATTCTAACTAGTTTCTGTTGGCAATCTTTCATAGCAAGTGCTAACTGGTAACAACCGATGCCAAGAAGAAAGTATTAAACACAAGATTAAGAGTTATTATCAAACTTCAAAAATAAACAAAGTAATAATTTTCTGGAAACATTATAATGTACAAGGTGGTTCGAATTGAGAGCATAATTGTGTGACAACTCACTTATTATTGAAAACAGCAGAAAATGGTTTGTGCTAGCGTAGGATACTTTTTTGTAACGCATGGAATAATGAAAGCGAAAGTAAGCTATCTCGAGGCGTTTTTAAAATAAATACCAAAAACTAATTTTTCTGAAAATTGATCGTCCTCGGTGTCTATGTTATTTGGGAAGTTATGAAAGCGCAATACCTACTGACATTTCTGGGTTAGAATTTAATCTACAATACAGCGATGTAGTTAGTTTTCTTTTAGATCATGCCACTTTTTAAAAAGGGCAATAAATTCTTTTTTTGTAATAAAAGTCATGGTACGTGTTGGAATAAATAGCGGAATTTGTCCCAAGAGCTTTTAGAAAATCTACAGTTTAATGTTTTATTGAAAACTCCTTAACTTTTTGCCAAAACAAATATAGTGTCGTGACCGAGAAAACAAACGCACGGAAAATCGTTTTATAAAAATACGATAAAGATTCTAAAAGCCTTTCATTTTTATTCGGACAAACGAGTTTAATTTTCTTGAAATATATATATACTTGTGTTTTACTAGTACATTATTTAGTTATTTTTTAATAAAAATTTCAATTGCGAGATCTAAAAAGCATGCCACTAACACAATGATGATTTTATATTAGAATTTGGTGTATCTACGCTTTCAAATTGATTCAGGTCAGCGCTTTTATTTGTATCATTTTAAATTCTGATTACGTATATATCTAGATAAAATACAGTAGCTCCACGCTCATTTTTTTATGTAATAACCTTCAGCACACTTCATACGATAAAACTCTATACAATAATGAAATTTCTACCCACCAACTTTGTCAGCTTTAAACACTGAATAACAAGCCGACATTAAAACACACTAAATAGTCCCACTTTATATTTCTTACAGCAATTAAAATTTATTTATGGACGCTTTTAAGTAATTGACATCTTTACAATGCACTGTAGCAAATTCTTGTTGCTTTTTATGTTGAGTATTTCTCTAAACAACAAATAGTGTAAGTTTTATCAGGTAAAATTTTTACACCACAGAATGATTTAATACTTACGTAATACATAGTTTTAATGATAAAAAGCCAAAGATGTTAACATAATGACAAATAAAAATGACATTTAAAATACGATCCATTAGAAAAAAACGTGATATACTCGAACAATGTTGTGTAAAAACAAAATTTATGTAAAATTGCAAATACATACTAATAAATAATGATAATAACTGAATGCGACGACGCAAGAGATAAAGTAAAAAAGAATTGTAGGAAATTCTTCATCGATGTTAAAATCGGCTTCGATCAGTTTTTTGACTTCTGTAAGTTCCTTTCAGTAAATACCTGCTAACAATAAGAGATCCACAATTCAACTAGTTGTGGTCCGCATATAAATCACTGGCGTATCTTTCAAATGCTAGAAGAATAATGATGTAGTTAACGTACTGTATGGATAGTACGTACAAACATCTTTCCTTTGACCAGTGTTGCAGAAACCACGATAAATCTTTCAATGAAGACCTATTATTATAGTATTAGATAGAACAAGAGAATGCTGACATTCTCAAGTTAATTATATTCAAAGCGATGTAATTTACGTATACAGCTGATGTCCAGATGTCCGTCAACTCCTATGACGCGTTTATCTTGAAATTACATACTACATAGTAGTGAATTGGGTGTAAATAGGACCTAACATTCAAGGAGGGGAAAACAACAAATATCATGTTCAGATTGAAGGTTTTCAATGGGCTGTGATAGAATTTCTCTTGCCTATCTCTTTTATGAGTCTTTTAATGTAGTTTTCTTTTCAAAGGGTGGAAAAGTAGCCAGTAAAACTTACTTTTACCAAAACAACTTATGTACTTTATTCTCAGCAGTAGTTCATCTTTAGATTTATTGAATTCAGCGTAGACTGATTTTCTTTTATTGTTACAATGTAAAGACGAATTCAGGTTGATAACCCTATATTAATTAAAATTACTAAATAGAAATAATTTTAAATCTCTAACCTAACTTTTATTGAATCGTCCAATATCATAACCTTCTCTGAATTCTACAATAAATATTGTAGGAATAAAATTACGGGATTAGTATATTCATACAGAAATAAGCCTACGGTTAGACTAGCACACCTTTGGAACTGTAACCACAATTTCTTTCAAGTGAAAGTTTTCTTGACTCTACGAGGCTGGATTGAAAAGTTTCCGGAATAGCCCATAGATGACGGTCGTAGTTCAATTTATTTTGCATCATCAATATTTCAGTTGTTCATAGAAGAGAAATCAAATTGATTTAGTTCACTTTTAATTGCACTTGCATTTCGTGATTTTTCAATTATGAACAAAAATGAAATTAGAGCTGTCATTAAATTGTTTTTTTTTTGGAGGGCAAGACAGCACAGAAATTAAAGCCAGATTGATTTCTGTTCTTAGCGATTCTTCACCATTGTTTTCAACTTTAAGTTTTTGGGTGTTTGAATTCAATTGATGAACCTCGTTCAGGGCGACCGAAATCAGCGACTACTCCAGAAATCGTTGACAGGATCCATGATATGGTGTTAGACAATCGTCGTGAAATAGTTGAAGCTGTGGGCATCTCGTATAACCAAGTGTATATTGCACCAAGAGTTGGAATTAGAAAAATTTTCAGCAAGATGGGTGCTACGTCTGCTCACTCCAGAACAAAAATGCATTTGTGCTCGAACTTCAGCTGAGTGTTTGGAGTTGTTTAAAAAGAATCCAGTTAATTTCATTAGGAGATTTATGACTATGGAGGAAACTTGGATTCACCATTACATCCCAGAAACCAAATAACAGTTAGAACAGTGAGTTGGCCGGAGAGAATCCGTCCCGAAAAATGCAAAAACAGTTCAGTCAGCTTCTGCTTTTTGGGATGCTAAGGGCATTTTACTTATTGACTACCTGGAGAAAAGAAAAACCACCAGGGCCGGTGGAAGACATATGGTGAATATGGAGCACTCCATACTTGAGATTGTTTAGAGTATGGAATTCCATAGCTGAAAATTTCGCATTTTAATTTTCAATTTCAGAATTTAATCTATCATATGCCATTCGTTACTGTTACTGGGAAATAGTTACTGCCCAAAAGGTTTTAGAGATCCGGCTTACAGTGACCGAGATACGCCATCCAAAGTTGTATTTTTGGGAAAAGATTCATAAAATTCAAGAATTCATATCTCAGACTTCTGATGTTTCTGGAAGATTAAAGACATAAGTTTAAACTCCCATACCAGGGGATTACGATAAACTACACAGAACAATACGTAACCAAGCTGTCTTGTGTACTTAATTTTGGAAGTTTTGGGGAGATAGGGTAAATGAAAATTCATAACTGATGCAAAAATGGAAAAATCAAGCCTGCAACTACACATGCCGAGTTTTAACCCATTTGCTCCAAGTTTAAATTTTATGTTCCTTGACCCATCCGATTTGGCTAAAAATTCATAACTCCAGCTGGTGTATTTTGGCCACCGTAAGCTGGAACCCTAAAACCTTTTGGGCAATAACTACTCTCCAGCAGCACTAACAAATGGCATATGAAACTTTAAATTCTTGAAGATCGGAAATTATGGCTCTAAATGTTTTTCCCAGCTTTACTGATGCCATTTTTTTGTCCTCTTCTTTCAAATCCATGGACTGTTTTTCGTCCCTTTATGCTTTTATTGCTCTTCTCTTAAAGGATCTTTCTCCTTAATCTCTTTGAATACATTACGCAAAGAAAACACTGATCATTTTTTGGACGATAAACGACAAGAACTTGTTCAGAATCGTGCAAAATACTTTGGTAGGCAAACTGTGGGACCGCTATTACATTTTTAGAAGCCCAAAAGTCTTGATATAATTGGTACATAGTGGAGATATCTCTCATTCCTTTAATACACTTCTCGGGTGGTTTACTTCTAGACACAGTCACTATTTATAGTAAAGAACTTAACAGTCTCGTATAATCTGCTAAGCTGTAATAATGTGCACACAGTTGTTCCCTTTGGTCTTCAGACAAATTTCTTTACATTTAAACCTGCACTTTAGGCAATCCACTTTTAGAAGCCTTTTTTCTGGAATTTCCTTACCATGATTAATGTACGAGGCGTGTTTTTTAAGTAAGTACCGGTTTTATATCAAACAAACACAAGCCCATTTTCTAAAACAGTCTTATTATTACAGGAAAGCCTATATCTTATTATACTTTTTAACATAATTTCCACCAATATTGAGGCACTTATCATAACCAACAACTAACTTTTAAATTCCATCCTCATATAAATCTGCCGCGTGACTTCATAAAGAACACTTCCTGAAACTTGAGGAAATTCGTTAGATAAGGACGAACTTTTGCATCAACTTTCTGCACCAAGTCTTCAGTGATGATAGATGATCATCCACTTCGCACATCATCATGAACGTTAGTACGGCCATCTTTAATCGCTCTAACCCATTTTATTACTATTCCATCGCTTGTATTGTTTTCTCCATAAACTTCACTAACCTGCCGATGAATCTCGACCGCTTTGACGTCTTTTGCACACAGAAAACGAATCATTGCGCGTATTTCACACTCGACGGGATTTTCAATTAACTGAGAAATTTTAAATAAGCACAAACAAACGTAAACACAGACGAATGATTCCATTATGGCGTCTGTGGGTAGCCAATAGATGCAGATACTCAACACGCATGAGCGGATCGCCAACCGCAGCGCTGCACTTACTTTAAAAACACGCCTGGTATTTATTACTTTTATACTTATTACTTACCACCTTTGTGTATAAGAAACTCTTTAGTTTTCTTCATTACTTAATATATTTAACTCATTTTGTAAAAAAAAAACGTAACACCTGTGTGCGCTAATCAGTCGATGTATAACGACCTTTTTTTTGCACTCCATACCTCAGAAAAGCATGTTCTTCCGACCCTGAAAACCATAACAGGCCAATATTACTCAACGCTTTTAGAACAACTAAATGCAGCAATTCGTCAAAAACGTCCCAGAATGTCAAACAACGAAAATCTTGTTTCACGAAGACACTGCACCAGTTCATGCAAGTGCAATTGCTCAACAAGAAAAAGCCAAGTTAAGATTCAAGATTGTTCGCCATTCCACCTACTCACTCACATGCTCATCTATTTCTCAAACAAAAAATTTCTATCTAGAAAGAAATTCGGGCCCAATAAAGAAGTCCTCGACGCTTCAAACGCATATTTTGCAGGTCTCGAAGAAGACCATTTCCTTGAATGGATTAAAAAGTTGCAGATGCGTTGGTCCAAGTGTGTTGAATTATAGGGTGATTATGTTGAAAAATAAAATATATCTTTTGTTGAATTGTATTCACTCTCATTCCGGAAACTTTTCAATCCAGCCTCGTACTTCGTACTAACAGTAATCGTTGGTAAAGTTACCTAAGCTAAGAAATGGTCAAACGCTAGTGACAGATGGGCTTGGTACCTTAAGGTAAATGTTAAAGTTGCTCCTACAAGGTAGTTTTAGTCTTTCTTGCTTCCATAAATTAAAATAAAGTACCAACGCACTGCTTTTAAGACTAGCATGACAGAAAATCAAAATTGTGTAAAGATGTAACAGAAATATGAAGTTCATCTAGGAATTCTTATTTTTAATCACCCACTAAACTCTCAGGAATGATTTTTGCTTGGGAGAAATATATAATTAGCAATTATTTTATTAGGTATTTCCGCGGACAGAAAGGGAACCTGTTAGACAAGGTCGTGGGTAAGCTTGTTTGATTGATGAGGTGACCAATACCAAAAAGTGTTGCAATTCGTTTGATATTTACAAACTGAGACGTCTGTATTTGAAAGGTTTATGTTAACTAGCATTAATACTAATTGATACTTGAAAAACGATTTCAATTTTGATTGTTATTTTGAATTAGTTAAGCCCTACGGGGCTTTTCAGTTTTAATTTGTTACCACATCAAACTGCTTTTGAAGAAAGCGCCGGGTCAACGCTAGTGTATTTAAAGCCTATGGTAGAATCTTTTAAGGCGCCTCCGGGTAGTACAAAGGATGGTGCGTTGTACGTTTAAATCAATTTCAGTTGTCTTAGTCGCCACTCTGCAACACCTAGTCACAGTAGCAACTATGGCATTACGCTGACTGTACAAGAACTACGTCTAGAATTGACAAACTTCTAAAGTTGCAAATCATACTTAGAGACTTGCAGATATGAGTTTTCATAATATTACTAAATATCTAAAGATGCTAGCAAAAACGATCTGAGGAAAATACTGGAAATCTACTTGAAACACTCATAGGTATCAACAAAGCATTATTTCGAAATTACCAATTACATCACGTCATTCGAAACAAGAAGAATCTTTAGATAATCCGTGGAACTAGACTGATTATACAAAGAATACGTCTAGAATTCATTGAATTGTAAAGTTGCTAATCGAATACAGGGACCTAACAGGTGTGGATTTTCATAATGTTAATAAATCTGAATATTCTGGGAAGAACACTAAAAATCTGGGAGAAACCCTGGAAATCCACTTTAAACACATGTAGGCACTAAATAACCAACCGAGTTAGAAATTGCAAATTGCGTCATGCCATTCGAAACACGGAAGAATCTTTACATAATCCGTGGAACTACAATGACTGTAGAAAAAGTAAGTCTAGATTCCACAACACTGTAAAGGGTCCCTGAAACGCTCGTAATTCATTTCAATTTTATCCATTCAGTTTTAAAACGCACAACTGTACCGAACTGGAGAAAACCAAACTAATTTTGATTTGTGTTCGTGACGTGCTCCGTAAAACTTTTCCACTCATGAATCCCGTGTACACATTCAGTTTCACCTGTACATGTTTAACGATGGAACGAATCACAAGCCCTTAACAGAAGTTTCCTCAATTAGTGTGATGTCATACCGGTAAAAATCAAACTGGTTCTTGTTTTATTCTTATCGTGCTCATTCATGTCTTGTCACGTGTAAATCCCGTGTACAGATTCAGTTTGACCAGTACTTTTTTAAACGGTACGGGTGAAAGTGAAACAAATCACCATGCAGTTTTTCATAATGTTTTCATGATTAGATATTCCGGGAAGAACGCTAAAAGAAGAAACGATGGAAATCTACTTTTAACACTCCCAGACACTAAACAACCAACATATTATTGAATTAATTTAATTTTTGGTAAATTAATAATGGTGTAATACACACAGAAAGCTTTAGATCTCGCGTGAGATTCAAACCTATATCTTCGATAATCCCTTCCGAAGCTTTTGTAATGTTATTTTAAAATTCGCACTAAATCCGCCCCTGTCTTTCAATTTCGTTTGGATATTTGTTTTCTTGGCGCGTAATATTTGAATTGTTTCATTAAACTAATGTTTGTTATAATGTTATTTTAAAGAATTGATAACTTTATGGTCTCGACTTCTGGGCTCCGTTTAGACGTGCCTTTTGCTATTTTCCAATATCAAATTCCTGGAAATCTTAGTCGCAAAAAATTAAAGTCACACCGTCTCGATTGAGCCAGGTCTAAGCTGGTAAATCTACAATGGAAATTTTCCACTGCCTCATAAGAATATTCATATTTTGACCTGTTAGGGTGTGCATCTGACTTTCGAACCCCGCTCCAGTAAGTACACATTGCGCAACAGGAGACGCAGAGAAAATAGGCAGTACGATAAGAGCTGCGTACTCGAACCAACGTGTGGTAATTTTCGACGTTTACCTCTACATCCCCTAATTGGATTCAAACCAAGTTAAGTGAAGCGATCCTCTTAGCAAAAAAAAGAGATCGGACTGGAGAAATTGTAATTTCTTCGTGTCAGAGACGCGCAATAGTCGCGGAAGAAAGTGGTTTGTTTGCCAACAGCAATGCTTATAAATTTCGTTATCGTGGGGAATGTATAACCCAAATATAATTACGCTGGTGTCCTCCAGGAAGCAGAAATTGTAGAGGGTAGGAACGCAACCATGTTGGCCCCGTTGGTGTAGCACCTGTGTGTTTTATATCTTGGAAGCTCCGTGATCCGAATGGACTAAGTAAATTTAAAGAGCGTTTGAGACTCAAAGTGGTTTTAGTTATTTTTAAAGTTTGTGTATAAACACTTGGATTTTGTTCTTGTGCTTTTTGGTTTTTGTTAACAACAGTTATTGTTCGTTGAAATTTAAGTTCCCCTTGAACATTGGTGAACGTGAAATTTTGCTTCAAATACCACGTAGATTAGCTGCTGTCGTGGAAATCAGAGACCTGCATATATCACCTGGAAGGAAGATTGCCGTTATAGTAAGAAAGACCTGTCTTGTTTTGTTATTTGAGTTCTTATGATTGTTTCATTTGATAAAAGACTAGGAGAACGTGGAATTTGTGAAATATTCCATACGAAAACCTTGCTTAGGCAAGATTAGTTTCGTATTTTCTCATTAAATTATAATATTCACGATCAATATTTTTAACTAATTTGTAACAGGAACGTTCCCAGGTAATTTTAGCTGGTGTTGGTTAAATTATTGCAACATAAAGAATAACTTTTGACTACTGTTTTTTTGTTATTAGGTATAAAGTTTATTTGTTGCTATTTCAAAATTTTCTTTTTGTTTATTGTAATAACTTGTTTTTTTTTACTTTTATTTCCTTATTTGTGTATCAACTTTGTTCTCCAGTAAAGATATTAATTCATACCCTTTATTGATATTCTTTTGTAGTGTTATTTTGTTTTTTTATATTTTTGTTTGTGTTGAGTCTCAATTGTGAAACGCTAAAGCGAGTTTTAATCTAGCTTCCACGAGGTAAGTTACACACAGGGTGAGGTTTCGCAAGAAACCTATATACAGGGTATATACGAGTAGTCGCGTGACCGACCATCAGAATCCTTCAATCTACGACTGCTGGCGCCCTCTTTTACGACCATCTATTAGTTTAATAAGAGTTTTGGAAAACGGTGAGCTTCTCTTTGTGAGAGATTAGCCAAGTTTATTTGAGAATCCACCCCATCTGCGGCATGAGCTACGGGATTTAACATCTACCATTGGTCTGAACGGGACTTGTGCATACTTTTAAGCATCTTCCCGTTACACTTTTTCAATTAAGCCAGCGGTATCTCCCGCAAGCAAAAGATAAAGTCTTTGCATATATTATTCATATAAACAGATTCATATTATAACGAGGTACATGGTTTGTTTACTTTATGTTTGTAGAATGCCTACAAATACATTTTCAAAATGACTAATTACGCCATGCCATTCAAAACGTAGAAAAATCTTTAAATCCGGGCCAATGTCTTATTTGCCACTGTAACAATGCCTAGTCACCGCGGTGCCTATGACAAGTTACCTCATTTGCACGTCCTTGTAACGGCCCTGAGAAAAAGCACATTTTGTTGCATTGTTTCCCAGATGCCATTGGTGATGCCCCTTGTCATCATCAGCCTATTATATGTTATTTCATGAAATTGGAATTTTTTAGATTTTTTATCATACGGAAGACGATAATTGAATTCTTACATTATTCTTAACTCAGTGTCGATGTAAAATTTTATATTTTTCGACTGTTATTAGTTATGAAGTGTTATGGTATACAAGTACTTTTGGCTATTTCTTGTAAAGTCATTTTGTAATTTTGTCATCTTAATTTTTTGTGAATATAATTAGTCATTTTCGATTATTATGTTTTAGTTGAAAGTATTTTCCAATTTATTTTGCACGATGTTTATTTAAACATACGTGTGGTTCCTTTTAAAAATTGTTTACCACGCCCCAATTGTGCGAATTTCGCGGAATTGTGTCGGCTAAGCGCTGTTTCGAGTTAAACTTGTTTTAACCTAAGTAAATCTACATCTAATTTCTACCGTATATTGGAGTGAGATGTGTCTATATACGGTCCCTGTGGGATCCCGTCTTTTCAGAGACATCTGCGGACTCGAAAATTTTGCCGTCTTGGCATGCTACAAGTTCCAACGGGCAAAGAACGTTCCATTATAAAGATAGGGGTGTTCGTTTTGGTATTCTTATTCCACTTATATTTTCTGGCTTGACGCGTGGGGGAAGCGCGCGAAGGAAGTACAGATCCACCTTTAAACGTAATAAGGTCGTCGTAAAATATATTGCGCCCCAATGTTTAAATATTATCGAAGCTCATTGAAAGTGGTTCTTGGGCTACTTGCGATTGTTTAATCGGGGATATTTCAAGGGTGTTTGCGAGTGGATGAGAATAATATCCCCAAGTCTTCTTTATATAAGTGAAGTGGTGTTTACTTCAAGTGGGTTATATTAAATTTGGGTTTGTATATACGACGTTACGCTTATTTTTGGTTTTGAAGATCTAGTAAATATTGATTGTGTTTGGGTGTATCGAACTTTCGTTGGAGAGCTGTTGCTGGATAATTATCTTGTTTCAAAATTTTGTGCTTAAGCAATTCTTCGTGATTCAGAAAAATATCGTGTGTTGAAACACGAGAGGGTCATCGACCGCCCCATTTTTCGAATAAGTCAAGTAAATTTGAGAAGAAATTTATCTATTTTATTATTATTGTTTCTTCTCCTTTCAGGTAATGTAGGCATACATAGATGCTCTAATAATATTGTACAGGTATTGTGAACCTGATACTTAGACTAGTGAAAGGCGAGCTGAATAAGTAATTTACTTTGTTTTATGAGCAAAATTTAGATTTATACATTACTTTGTGTAAGTTTGTCGCGTAAGCTAAGTTGGACAAACAGCTGAGAATTGCTTAAGCAGAAAAATATTAAGCCTAAGATGTAATAAATTCTCTTATTATTATTCTAAAACTTTCATTCCCGAAGGAATATAGCTGTTTCCTTTCTCAGAAGCACTTATGATCCTTTTCTTTAAAGGTGATCAACCTTTATCATTAATTTGTTTATTCAAATGCTATTGTGTGGTTCTTTTACAATTTCCTTCTATTCACGTCTGTTGGCTGCTCGTTTTTTTCCAATTTACTACATTCATCTTACGTAAATCATTAGTAACTTCATCCCACCACGTGTTCTTCGGTCTTCCTCTTTTTCTCTCAGTATCTGGTTGCCACATCGTTAACTTCTTCAGCATGCTTGACTCTTCTCTTCTTAATATGCGTCTCAGTCATCGTATTCTTTGGCTTTTCATAAATCGCACAATATCTTGTCCTTCTATTTCCTGCAGTATCTCTCTGTTGTATTTACTTCGGTATTCTTCTCCAATTCTCGCAGGTCCTAATATTTTTCTAAGGATCCTCCATTCAAAGACTCGTATTTTTTCTTCATTTGTGTTAGTTAAACTAGTTATTTCAGCAGCGTATGTTACCACTGGTTTTATCATGCTTTTATATACTCTCATTTTT
>VTPC01008832.1:0-18498 GCA_011009095.1 Ignelater luminosus | reverse complement strand
CCACCATGCTTTACGAGGATTGTCTGAAAAGTTTCCGACCTCAACGTGAAGATGGCAGCACTCGTAAATAAAAGCTACTGAATTTCGTTGTTCATCTGTTGACAGTTACTCACCAAAGTTTCAGCTATTTTGGACGCGCAGTTTTTATGTAACAGTCGTTTGAGTGAGTTGATGTGAGTTTTTTTGTGAAAATGGACAAAATCGAGTATCGAGCTGTCATTAAATATTTGTTTTTGAAAGGCAATACGCCTTCGCAAATAAAAGATGAGTTGGATTCTGTGTATGGGGACTCTGCACCATCATTTACCACAGTGAAATTTTGGGCTGCTGAATTTAAACGTGGCCGTAAGAGCTTGGGAGACGATGAACGTTCGGGACGTCCAAAAACTGCAACTACCGACGAAAACATCGCCAAAGTTCACCAAATGGTGCTAGACGACCGCCGAATTAAAGTGAGAGAGATAGCAGAGGTTATGAACACGTCAAAAGAACGTGTTTGTCACATATTAAATCAACATTTAGGCATGCGAAGGCTGTCCGCGCGTTGGGTGCCGCGTTTGCTCACGTTAGACCAAAAACGTGTTCGAATGAATATTTCCAACGCTCTTTTGGCGCAGTTTAGGCGAAATAAATCCGAGTTTTGGCGCCGATTAATTACTGTAGATGAAACATGGATACACCATTATGCGCCCGAAACAAAAATACAGTCCAAACAGTGGACTGCAAAGGGGGAACCGGCTCCAAAAAAAGCAAAAACTGTTTTTTCGGCTGGGAAAGTGATGGCGACTGTTTTTTGGGATAGTCATGGAGTTATTTTAATCGATTATCTTCAAAAAGGAAAAACCATTACAGGAGCATACCATGCATCATTACTTGACAAGCTGAAGGCAGAACTTGCGAAAAAACGACCACATTTGCAGAAAAAGAAAATTCTGTTTCACCAAGACAACGCACCGTCTCACACCTCAGCGGTTGCCATGGCGAAAATCCACGAATTACGGTTTGAACTGCTTGACCATCCGCCTTACTCACCAGATGTAGCCTCAAGCGACTTCTTTTTGTTCCCTCATCTAAAAATTGCGCTCGGAGGACAAAAATTTTCGTCAAATGAAGAGGCAATCACCTTCGTGAACAATTATTTTGCAGAGAAAAATGCCGAGTACTATTTGGACGGGTTACAGAGATGGGAGCATCGCTGGGAGAAGTGTGTAGAGTTACAAGGAGACTATGTTGAAAAATAAAAAAAGATTTTCAGAAAAAATGTCTTGTATCTTTGTTAGGTCGGAAACTTTTCAGACCACTTTCGTACTGTCGGTAAAACACGTCCATCAAGCATTCGGTATGCGTACAAATATTTTTACTTTGAACCAAAAATCTGAAATTTAGATTCATCCGTCCAAAGCACTTCCTGCCAGTCTTCAACAGTCCAATTTTTATGCAGTCTTGTCCATTCCAATGTTTCTTTTTTATTTTGTGCCCTAAGAAGTGGTTTTCTTGCCGCTATTCTTTGATAGAGTCCAACATCCAGTCGTTTGATTGTGGATACAGAGATAGGTTTGTTTCGACCACTGTTTACAATGTGAGTGATCTCTGGTGCTGCCAGTGTTCCCCTTGTCTTGCTTGTGAGTTGTCTATCATCACACGTAGTTGTTTTACGACGTCTTCCTGCACGTCTACGGTTTGCAACAGATTCAGTTTTTTCTTTCTTTTCAATAATATTCCATACCGTTAACGGAGGTACTCTAAGTTTTCTTGCAATTTCGTTCATTGTGTACTTTTTTCCACAATGTAAATATTTCAGACCTTTTTTCGATGGTTAATTCTTCATTTCTTGCCATTTCCACATCTTCAAAAACATTAATGGTATAATTTTAAACCAACATCCTAGACCTCCCGTGTTAAGTATTTTTATGCAGCTAATTCTATCTCAAGTTATTAGTAAGCTTATAGAGTGTGGGATTAAAGTATGGAATATTAAAAAAAAGCGAACTCACATGTTTTTTTAAAAACGCTGAGACAGGTCGATTTTAGCTTTTAAAAATGCACATTAATACGTGCGATTCACCTTTCGACTTTCATTTGTTTTTTAGTTGTGACGTCATCACAAAAAAAATTTAAATGGCAATATAGATTTTTAGTAGTGGAATCCGATAGTGATTTTTCTTCCCTTTATGATCAAGCAAGTAAATCCTAAGGTTGCATAACGAAAATTCTGAGAAAAATCGAGCTGAACACTTAATGTTGATATTCGTCGACAGACACGAAGGTGCCCCACCAATTTTGCTTTTGTCATTTAATTAGAAAGTACATTTTATACAGTGATTCTATCTTAGATAAGATAATAATGTGTAGTATAAAAGACAAATCACAAACGCTGATTCTAAATTGTCGATTGAAGTTTCAAACTAATCATGAGCGTCTCAATTAAAGATATAGGAAATGATACAAAATTAGATCAGATATTGAATAAAGAATTTAAAAATCCATTACGTGCTGGATATGTTGAAGCAGGAGAAGACAAGGTTTGTCTACCCATTTATTACAAAAACTACGAAGAAAAAATTAGAAAATTTGAAGTTCGAGACGACGATGTATTTTTATGTGCACTTCCTAAAACAGGTAATGCCAAAATCAATAATATTTTGCAGTTTAGGATAATGATGTCTATGTTATTACTTTATTAGGAACCACCTGGTGTCAGGAAATGCTTTGGTTAATTGCCAATGATTTAAACTATGAAGCGGCAAAAGAGGTTACCTATTTGCGTTGCCCTTTACTAGAGTAAGTATTACATTTTAATATGTGTAATCAACTTATCATTTTAATTTGTGATATTTTTTAAATAGAAGTGATATTTTGTATGATTTTACACTAATTAACGAAATTATGGGAGGTGAATTGATAAGTCGCCTTGAAACTTTTAAAAGTCCACGCTGCATTAAATCCCATTTGCATTGGTCGTTACTTCCAGAACAAATACGAAATGGATCTAAAAAACCCAAGGTACACTCAGATTCATTTAAAAGGTAGATTTAAATAACAACTTTTAAATTTTCAGATCGTCTTGTTATTTAGAAACCCTAAAGACGCTTGTGTTTCGCAATATCACTTTGCTAGAGCAACATCGGGTTATAAAGGAACTTTTGAAGAATATTCAGAATTATATTTAGGTGGTAAAGGTTAGTTCAAATTATATTTGATTGATTCCATTTTTGAATATACGTCTTTTAGTTGCATATGGACCATACTGGAAAAGTGTCTTTAGTTTCTGGGAACAAAGAAGTAAGCCTAATGTGCTTGTTATTACATACAACGAAATGAAGGAAAATCTTCCAAAAGTAATAAAGAAGGTAGCCAGATTTTTAGAAAAGCCGCTCACTGATGAGCAAATTCAAGGGCTGGAGGAACATTTAAGTATATCATCTATGAAAAATAACTCTGCTGTAAATTTAAAAGAACTGTACAAACTTGTTGATGAGAAATACAAGTTAACTGCAGCTAAAACTGAGTTTATTAGACATGGTAAGGTGGGAGGCTATACGTCTTTGATGACACCTGAAACAAGTGCAAAATTCGATGCTTGGATAAAAGAGAATATCTCAGGAACAGATTTCAATCTTTTCTAATATTTTAGTTGACTAATACTGTAGATATTGAGCAAATCTGTTACATTTAAATTATTGTACCGTATAGATTTCTATCTGTATATTATAGTAACAAAATAAAATTATTGTTGTTTTACATTTAAGAAATTTTCTTTTCTATAAACCACTTGCTGTTCTAAATATGTAGCTTCGTTTATATGACAGGAACATCTTTGAAGATCTTGTTGTAGTTGCCACCTCGAAGATTTCTTACTGATTCATAAAAGAGTTATAGTTGGAATGATGAAACATCTACTTCATCTACTAATTCTAGAGTTAAAAATCAAACATCTGCTTAATTAGTTTTAAAAAGTTCGAGTTTTATGGAGCAGTCTTCAGTCCAGGAACGTAGTAGTGAAGACTGTATAGAATGATGCACTTTCTCTTTAGGAATCCGTCAATGCACTGATTAAGTGCAAGCATAAACCGATGTTCAATAGGCTTCTACCAACATTAATGAGAAAAATCACTTCAAGTGGTCTTGCCTTGTCGGTTTGTGTTTGTCTTTCTCTTTTCCTAGCAGTATCAGTAAGTTGTACCTTCCATTACTTTTAAGAACTTAGGGAAACTAGAAATTAACTAATAATATCTGAAATCTTTTTTGTCTTATAATTTGAAACCGCCACGTCGCTGTCGGCGCTGTTCTCTTGATAAACCAAAAATGTAGGTCAATTACACAATATTGAGATAAAGACGGTGACATTACATTCCAACAGTAATCACTTTGTACTTCAATTCATGTTCATGCTAAAACATTTAAATTATCTTATTCAGATTCAAGAATACATAAAGAGAAAAGTAGAACAGATCTAGTCAAGAGCATTGCTGATGTTGGTTAAGTAACAGTCGTGTGAAGACCGTCCGGCCTTTGGAGTTGACGTTTTTCTAATGTTCTCTGCAATCATTCATGATAATTATAGTCATTGTCTGTAGATAACAAAGAAATTTTATTATACCAAAAAGATAACTTTTGGTTTGTGTTGCTTTATCATTATTGATCTCAAATTATAACTACACTATTTTGCTGACTGTAGGTAATCGCTATTTTAATATCGCATGACATCCTTTCCACCGTTTCAGCATCACTTGCTTTTAAACTTGTTTTCTCTTGTTTTTACCAGCAATAAGTCTTAGGTACTACCCTAATCGTAAACGTAAAATAAACTTACATAAAATCATCAGGTAATGGGCAACCACCAAGAACGAAAAACCATCGAGAATATAAACTAATGCTGCTTTTTATGACGGGTCAAAACGAAAATAATCCCAGAGTTGTCTAAATCTCTCAGTGGAAAACTCGCCACCCAAAGTGAGTTGCGAAACTTCTAAAATTAAATTATGTTCCTTACACAAAAAGCTACGAAAATAATTTTGGTGGCTACTGTGTTGCAAATTCATCCATATTAACACAAAATTTATAATCCACAAGGATTTCAATATACAGGGTGGTCCAAGATTCCGCTCTAGTAAGATAATAGCTTTATGTTAGGAAATAGAAACAAATTGAAAGTACAAAGCAACATAGTGCCTCTGAAAGCATAACCTAAAAATATATTGAATTATACAGGGTGTTCGGTTTGTTTGTGGCAGCATCTTACTTTATTTTTTCAAATGGAACACCCTGTATATTACTACATTTTTGGATTTCCTATTACATTTAGATTTATTTTTATTAACTATATGTTTGGTCTAAATTGCGCCGTTTTCGAGATATTTGATATTTTGTGAAAAAATTTAGTTTTACATTGTTTTAGAAATTTTGAAATATCTCTGAAACTAAACAAGACACGAAGATGCGGTTTGATCACCGTGTCAAATATGGGTTGCTACATCAATTGTGTTACAAATGACTTTGTTAAAGATTACTATGGTTCCATTATGGATCATTGAAAATGAAGATCTTCAATCATGGATAACTTGATATTTTTAAATAAAACAATATGAAAATTTTTGTATAATCAGACTTAAAATTTAATTTTGTTTCATTTTTATTTAATGGCCTTTAGGTCTATCTGCGGTGGTTTAAGCGTTATTTTATAAAAACGCCAATTTTGTTAATTTAAATAACCATATTTAGTAGAGGGCTCTGCTTAGAAATAGTAGTTGCAACTAACATTTGAATTATGCATATGTACACGTACATTTATATTTCTTTTGTGTTCTGAACAAAACAAAAGAAAGGAACTCTAGCAATTTTTAATAAAACAGTATCTACTACTACATTACATCTTGCAGGTCATCGTACAGGGCTATGACGACCAATTCATCGCCAATACGTATTATTAAGATGGTTTGTAACACGACGAATGCGCTGGTGCGCCATCGTGTTGCTTATAAAGGCATGCAATTAGATTTAAGTGTAACATATCTCTAGATTAGCCTATCTGTGTAAAGATAGGCGACTGTGTAGTCGTTCACAAGCACTAATCACTAATGGCTAACACAAAGAGATAACTGACCATCTCATTTTAAAGCCTATCACTATTAAAGAAACCAGAAAAAGAATCTAGAAAGTAAGCAACCCGAAAAGGTGCCAGTCACGAGTTAAGAAAATCATGAACAGAAAGTTGATTTCTCTAGAATGTTCATAAATGTTACTATGTAAGAAAATAAATAATACTGAAATCTACAGAGAGTTTTAGAATAATAAAACTAGCGCTGTCGCTCTCTAAACATTCCCTACGCCATCCAGCACGCCGATTTCGGAAGGATGCCAGGTTTGTAGCCAAAACGCTCCTCTTCTTTTCTAACCTTCTTGGTAAAAAACTGCTGTGACCACCAACTGGAGATACTTTCGTTTGAAAACCAGTCGGCCTAAGCCGTACAACTGGCTTAATGACAGACTTCTTCATTTCCTAGCCTTATTAAGAAAGCTAAATACGAACACGAATTGAACTGCCACCACTGATAGGACTATCTATCACACTTCCAATTCTCAGGTAAAGCTGGAAATTTATGTCCATCAGCCTTACCATCAGAATTTGACAGGATTCTTCTGGAGTCAATACACTAGACTGTTCGTATAAATTATGGTAATTAACCAAAACTTGATTCATGAAGGCCGAACTAAACAAACATGAATAAATTCAGCACTTTTGCTTAAAGCAGCAGAAAATCAATTATTAGGTGATACTTATCAGATCAACAGCATTTCATTACAAAGAAACCTCAACAGTTAATGGGATTCTATCCGGAAACTGCCGTTGTAAAGTTTTTCAAATCAGCAACTACATCAGCAGATCTTGTATTATTTTCTGCTACAGGTCGTAGCAACGAGAGGAAGATATTTTTTATTTCTACTCTCTAACAGTATACAACAACATCATCATCACCAAAAACTCTGACATCGTTCTTAAACCATTTAGCTGGACCTCCATTAATCTAGCTATTTTAGTCCGTCAGACTAGCCAAGATTCACCTACAGTATCGTCACAGAACTGCCGATTTCCTGCCACCATGAATCACTGCAGATCTACAAAAGTTCACGAAACAGTTTTCTCTCTTCTGGGACATAGTTTAACATCATTTTCTTACAAGAAATAGAATTTCTACCAATTCTGAGTCTAAGTGATGGAGCAGGCTAGAAACAAATTGGTTACATTCCAGAAATCTTCAATCCAATATTTGTTAATCTCAATGTTTAAGTTTATGTAACAGGAAAATTAAGATGTAATAATAGAAACAGCTCAACGATTATGTTTTTGGCTTATTATCACCTAGGCAAGTCTTTAATAGTTGACTGAGTGGGACTAATCAAGCGGGTGATAACGCATAGAGCTAACACAGGTCAGATGATTAACAATCAGCTTAAATAAATGTATAAAGCTGTAGAGATTACAAGAATTTCCACCAGTCTTTTCCTGGAGATCTACGCCGAAAATCTTACAAACGTTGAAAGAAACAAAGATAAATAAATATGAAAGTGTTTTGGTCAATTTTCTTTTATATTCATAGAATCGACACTTTATGTGCTAT
This sequence comes from Ignelater luminosus, assembly GCA_011009095.1. Taxonomy (NCBI): domain Eukaryota; kingdom Metazoa; phylum Arthropoda; class Insecta; order Coleoptera; family Elateridae; genus Ignelater; species Ignelater luminosus. The sequence goes on along the minus strand of VTPC01008832.1, from coordinate 10,879 downwards.
GTACCTATAGCGTAGCAATGTTACAGGTTGAGATTTCAATCTAAATTTTGATTTTCTGAAGGTAGAACCTGAAAGAAAATATTTAGTGTTCCTGTCCACTTTATAGTTAAACCTCTCCAACAAGGTTACAGCTTGACTTTTTATAAAATTACGAAGTGTAGATAGAGTTTGTGAAAGTAACTTATTAATAGGCGGTTACAGAATGCAAGGATGGTCAGTGATTTGATTTTATAAATAAATAAAAGTAAATATCACATTTATTTTAATAATTCATTATAGACGTTTCGTAATTAAAAGAAAACTAATCAACTAAACTTCTGTTTAAATTGGACGTAAAGTAAATAAATTAACCACTACAATATATGTATATATATATACAGGTTGCATCTATGAGTGAAGTACCTATTTTTATCTAAATCTGCCTTGTTCACTTACCTTAAATACTTTACTTACTTCAATTACGTTGTTTTGGTGCTACTTTATTTATATCCCAATTTCTTTTATTGTTTCTTAAGTTATCGTTTGCCATTCCCTGTTTATTAGTTTCTCAGAAATATTTTTATTTAAAATTGTAACTCCAACGGAATAAACATTTCACACCAAAATAATTATGTTTATAATTTCGAAATTAAAAGAAAAATTTTAATAACTAACTTAAATTTTATTATTAAACGTCATGCACATCTATCAATTGTTTCCATAGCGTACTACTTGAACAGTTCGAAAATGAAAATAAAAAAAGGTTATAATTTTATTTATTTATAAAACTAACTATGTCAAGTGGTATATCGTTAGAATCGTTGAAAAAGAGCATTTTTTATAAAGTCATGGCCGACTATGGTATCCATTAGAAAAAACACAAGCTTGTGTCATAACTCAAAAATTATAGCTTAAATAAAAAATTCGGTTAGACTGTATTATTAAGCACGTAATTACCTACAACTTTCTCCTTTACACATTTTTTCTAAAGTCAATAATACCAGAGCTATAGACACCGAACGAAATAACAAATAAACTATTTTTGCAAGATATCTAGTTAGCCATGCATTTTTTCTAAAAAACAAGAAGCTCATTAAATTAAGCTCGTAAAACTACAATTCTTTCCCCATTTAATCGTCTCCTATCTCTGCTAGTTTTCGAGATCCCCATACTAAACATCGGAAAAACTCACCCTGTATATAAATTTTGCATTTTATAATAACAAAATTCCATATTAAGAAAAAAACCTTAAAATGATCCTAATCAACAATTTGCGTTGATAAATTATGTAACTGTATTTATTTACCTTTTCTTGTTACAAACGCTTCTAAAATTTATTTGTTTCAATCATTTTTAGCCATTTCAGTCTATTCAGGTAGAAAACATTAAGTAAGTACATGAAATGAGATTAATTTGTGGCTACATGAACATGTCAGTGGTTAGTTCATGATGGAATAAATGAGAACCAAGAGGTAAGTTTTTAGGTGATCCTAATCGTCAAAATTAGAACCTTCTAACGGAAGAATGTTTTAACATTAGGTTGATTTTCCACAACAAATTTCATGACAAAACTATTTAATATATAGGAATAATCATTTTTGACAATTTCTAGCTATTTATCTCAAGGCCATTTTAAATTTTTTGCACTCATATAATGTTTTCATATTTTTCATTTATTTTGTTTCGCGATTATTGAAATATTCATTGAAACACTAAAAGATAGCACTTGAATATATAAAAATTATAATAAAAGTCCTTCATGAGTTAAGAACGAAATTTGCTTTTATTTGCTATGATGTTTCCACAAAGACATTGAACGGACTTCTAGGCAGCAATTTAGAAACTAAGATAACAGAGACAACCTTACTGGTCTAACCTTGGAGGACGCTGCAGGCGTCGGTCTTCGTCACGTCTCAGCGCCTATTAGTTCAGTCACAGAACTTGGCAAGGGTTGAGAATTAAATAATTGGCCTTTCGGGGAGATATCGATAGTTTTTAGATACCTTACAATAAGCAAACTGATTGGAAAAATCTATAATTTTCTAAATTTTCAGTTAATGAAAATTTCAAGCCCCTTAGATTCTCTTTTGGTTTTTACATATAATTTGCTTCCAAAAATATTTCTATTTATACATAACCTTAACTTATATGTAGTTCTATAACTTGTACTAACAAATTATTGTATAACCCGACTTTTTTCTAAATTATATGCTAAGAACTTTATTTGCACACGGAAAAAATAAATTTTTGGGGTGTTCCTTGAAAATTTGAAAGTAAATTTATATACAAAGCAGTTTTTAAAGTAAGTAGATAAACGTAAAAGGCGTGTGTAGCGCATGAGCCTTGTAATAACGTTCGTCGTATATCAAATACGTCCTGGCGTTACCGTGAAACTTACTTCGGAAGTTCCGGTGTGGATACGAAAACTGAAATTATTGCTAACAAAAATACTGCGTCAATTAATCATGTTCTATGGGACAGAACAAGAAATAAGGTTTAAATACTGCTTGTTGCCTTGGTGTTATTCTTTTATCCAAGTTTCCAGGGAATTTTTATTTTTCCCATGTTCACAATTGTGATTAGTATTTACGGTTATTTTATGAGTTCAGAAATATTTTAACTTCCAAGTAGAGCATGTAAATTTAATGTCAAATACTAACTTGGTAAAGACTAAAAGATGAATAGTTTAATAATTTATAAAAGTAATTTATGAATTAAATTTGAATTAAATGTTTACTTATACTAAAATTAATGTTAGAGTACTTCTTTTGCTTCATGGTACATATATTTACGTTTTTTGTAATCCCTCCATCGCGCTCATATTTTAATGTTAAGTACTCGATTTTATGCCCAGCTGTCACTCTTTGCTTTGGGTGTCGTTCTGCAAACTTCCAATAAAGTTACCTTGTAATCGGAATCGGTCGGTGTTATGATTTCCAGGTTTGTCCAACCCCTAACAACTATATCTCAAACACCTAACAGTATAAGACTTAGAAACTGCAACCCTCCACCACGAGCCACCACTGCTATTTGCTTCATATTGAAAAAGTCACAATTTTGTCAAAGTTGTAGCATCAGAGATTTAAAATGTCTTGTGGAATTAGAAACGAGTTTACTAAAATTCTCAATGGTCTAAAAAGCAGTGGAATAGATCAAAAGTGTATTTATCGCAATACTCCAAAAAGAAAATGTTCGCACCAAGAACGTGAAATAGGAAATATACTGTGTAAAAAGGAAGTTGTAAGAAGAGATATAAAAATGGAATCTTGACCAGTACCTTGTTTCTTAGCGATGTATGTAAGTAAAAATGTTCATATGCCAAGTCTATAAAAATGCAATAGAAAAAAATACTATACATAGCAGAACTGATGGAACGATCAGAACATTCAGATCAACAACAAGAAGTAAACTACAAAAGTTATCTCCAAAACGCACACTTTGAAAATCGATTTTTTTTATTTCACCTAATGCAATATTTTCCGTCTCAAAATCGATTTATTCATCTGTCCCGATTTTCTAAATTTCTTTGGATACATTGCTCCAAAAATTCCTCATCCACAGTTGCAAAAGTAAAATTCTAAAACTAGCAATGGAAATGGATATAGATACTGGAAACTGGAGAAAAGATAACCCATGCCTAGTGAAATGAAGAAAGAAAAAAAAGAAAATAACAGCATAACGATTTCCATTGTATTCTCGTCTTAAAAAAATTAAACAGGAAGTCACATTAATGTACTTGCTAAAGAGTAAGGTTATGCCTAAGGTGTGTAGATTGAGAATGAGTTTTGTATTGTGAATGGTACTTTTGACAAATTCTTTATGCTTTGGGCCTATACCACTAACCTCTTGGGGAGCCAGTGGAAGGTTTAGTTTTTCCACAAACTAAAGCTGCGTAGTAATTGCGCAGTACATGTTCTGTAGTTTTGCAATACTGGCGTTTCTATTTTGCCGAAGTCCTGTAAATGATTTCTTACTTACCCTTTAAGAAGACTTATTAATAGCTTTAGATATAGTTTTTTATCGTGCGCTTTATTTAGTCTCTTGTTTTTGACCTGTATTATTATTCCAGTAGGATTATATCCTGATTCTCTTCATATTTAAAGACCTTCCCTGCTAGATGGCTTTTAGAAATGTCAAAAAAAGTTCTGCTCCGGAAAGCGATTTGCAGGGTTGTATATTTCTGTCTACTCCATGCATGAGACCAATAAATCAGACAAGGTCTCTGTTTGAAAGAAGTAGAAATGCACACTTGAATAATAAATTTGACGTGTGCGTGTGCTCTACTTTCAAATTGAGATTTGGGCGTAGGTATTGAGCTATTAGTTGACTGTAAAAATCACAATACAACTTGCGGAAACTACAGCCAACGGTGATTGGGCGTACACCACCATTCTTTTTTCGAAGAGCATAAAGATTCACCATGTAGAGGATGTTAGTGGCATCAGCCACCTTACCGGACAGCATCAAATTAACATAAGGCCGTCAATAACGATAGAAGTTTAGTGTCTGCAACTCCCGTTGTTTTGGCCAAAAGGTCTTTTAAATGCTGTGGGCGTAGGCCGTCGATTCCATAGGGAAAAAAATGTTTTGTTAATGCTACAGAAAATTTAGTGGAATTTTGGACAGCAAATATTTTTGCAAAAACAGCAAATATTTTTGTCACACAGTATAATTTTCTGTTCTTGCCACTGCAGCACTTTGGTAGATACAATAAATTTATAATAGAGTTAGGAACAGATTAATTTGTTGTTACAGCAAAAAAATATTTGCTGTCCAAAATTGCACTAAATTTCTTGTTGCACCAACAAAACATAACATAACTCGTTCGGAAAAGATTTTATTGCATTAAGGACGTGTATATCTAAGATAATAAGTACATCGTGGTCTAGAGGTGGTGGTTCTGGAATATTTAAATTTCCTGAAGGAGCTGGGTGTTCCTCCTTAATAAGACAAAATGTTTCATTGTTAAAACCTGCTGGAAGTTTAACGGCACCACGGACATTATCTTCTGATACTTTTGACTCCACACGACGTGGCAAAGACGTTTCCTTTCGCTTACGAGTTGTCTGTTTTTGGGGAAGCGTATCTTCACAAATATTACCTTTTACCAGTTTGGTTATGGACGGTTTCTGATTTTTTATAGGAATCTGTAATGTTGTAAATGAGAATTGAACTAGTTCCATATAGGCGGAAAAGTTGTTTTTATTTACAGCGTTGTCGATGAGGAAAGACAGTTTCTTTGCAGCGAGCGCCTTTTAAAATTCGCTTCAAGACTTTTACATTACATTACATGTTGACTAGTTTTGAAATGACTTCCTCATTAATTATGTTGAATTTTGGTAGAGGGTACGTAAATCCACAGTGTGATGTTTTGAGGTTGAGATTGCTTTTACAGGTTTTGAAACATAATTCTACTGGGCACTTGAAGATTGGGGACTTGGTAAAATATTGGGACTGGGAATGGATCGTCTCTTTGCAGGACCGGTAAAACCAAGATTCATCTGCTTCACCCAGCTCATCCATTTTCGTGTTGCTTAGATTGGCACAATTTAAGTGATACTAGGTCGAACAGACCTTACAGATGATCATGCGATAAATGTCATCGAGAGAATAGTTGCCGTAAAGACATATAGACTCGTCCAATATCTTCTTTATTTTTGAACATCCAGCTGCATTTCTGTCTTGAGTACATACTTTAAAGTTCTTTGTTACAGCTCTAAATCTATTACCTCTTGGATATTTCCAAGAAGTCTTATATTTTAATTATCTGAACGACTTGAGATTGACAATGACATTGGCATTATTATAATTATAACTAAAGTGCGCACTTTCGTTGGCTGATGTTCCATCTATCCGAGAACCTGTTGGTTTATTACGCGAAGATGGAAAATGATCTGACGCGATGACTTTAATATCATAAGGGAATGGTCAAACTTTAGTTTGAGATGCTACTTGCTCCAACACTCTTGCACCCTCAAACATGCCTTTTTTTTCAAAAACTGCAGGAGCTGTTGCTAAAAGAGATCTAAATACAAGCACTTCATGAAACACAACATCTTTATCCCATTCGTAGTAGAGACATTTGGACTTTGGAATGAAGAAGCAGTCGAAATCATCAGCATTATTGGTCTTTCTCAAAACAGAGAATTAGTATCGCAACTCAAAAGGGAAACGCTGCAGCTGTAATGGAAACCTTTTCCAATTCAGCCTCTATGGAAGAATTTCTTTATTGGTTAAACTGAGCCCCCCTCAGTTATTTATATTTATGTTTTAATAATAATACTATTTTAATTCCCCTCTAGTGAAATGTTTGATAAAAAAAATCTACAATTTTATAAGTACAGTTTAGAAATATTCATAAGTAGTAATAATCTAATTAAGATTGTTTAGGTTAGGTTTTTAGGTTTGTCTTCGAACTGTTTCAGATTACAATGGTTGTTAGGTTTATAACATTTTTTTAAAGAAAATGTCAGTTAAAAGGATGTTATTGGTCAATTTGAAAACCTTTGATTATGGAATTGTAATTTCTTCGAAGTCACCTAACTTCAGAAATATTACGCTTGTAACGGGAAGATGCTCAAAAGTATGCACAACACCCGTCCAGACCAATGGTAGATGTTAAATCCCGTAGCTCATGCCACAGATGGGGTGGATTCTCAAATAAACTTGGCTAATCTCTCACAAAGAGAAGCTCACCGTTTTCCAAAACTCTTATTAAACTAATAGATGGTCGTAAAAGAGGGCGCCAGCAGTAGTAGATCGAAGGGTTCTGATGGTCGGCCATGAGACTACTCGTGAATCCGACACCCTGTATATAGGCCTCTTACGAAACCTCACCCTATGTGTAACTTACCTCGTGGAAGCTCTATTAAAACTCGCTCTGACGTTTCACCAATGAGACTCAATACACAAAATAAACACTGTATAAACACTTGATTTTTCTTACTTAATTTTGCTAAGGAAGTCCTCTGAAGACTTCCCTCTTTTAAAACGATACAAGAGAGAAATGCCAATTCAATATTTACTTCTCTCTTGATCAAAGATATCTAGTCTATAATTGAAATTTAGAATATACACTACGTGCTTTTTGATAGCCAAAAGAACAAAATAATGAAATTAAGCTGCTTCGCCTGGACCAGAGATCCACTTACAAAAACAAAAATACAAAAAGTCGACCTTAGTTACATTTATTAAAACAATAATGATAATAAGAAAAATGAGTCAAACACACACAAACAAAAATACAAAAACAATAACAAAATAACACTAGAAAAGAATATCAATAAGAGGCATAAATTAATTTCTGTTTGGAGAACAGAGTCGATAAAATAATAAAAAAACAGAAACAAACTATAAGAAAAACAGATTATTACAATAAACAAAGCGAAATGATTCTGTTAAGTTAAAATTTTAAAATAGAACACAAAAGATCAAAATTCAAATATTAATTAACCCGACTAAGGTAAACTTGACCATAAATTGTTAAATATTGACAACTGAACATTACATTTAAGAACAAAGAAATGATTGCCAAGTTAGTAATTTTGTTGGAACAATTTATCAAACACCAGCTAAAATTACCTGGGAACGTTCCTGTTACAAATTAGTTAAGAAGTTACTTGAAAAAATTATGATTCAATAAAACAATACGAAACTGATCCTGTCTAAGCAAAGTTTTCGTATAAAATATTTCACAAAGTTCGACGTTCTCCTAGTCTTTAAACATTCAAATTCATATAATAAAACATAGCAGGTTTTCTTTCTTACTCATACAGGAATTCTTTCTTCCAAAAGGTATGTGCAGACCTCTGTTTTCCGACGAAAGGTAGCTAGATCCAATAATTGAGAAAACTTTAATTTCGAAGAACAACCACTTATTTTATGTTAATCGCAAAAAAAACATAAGAACAAAATCCAGGCGTTTACACACAATTTTATAAACGAAAATCACTGAGTCTCAAGCACTATTAAAACTTTGCGGAGCTTTCAAAATGTAGTATACACACAGACGCTACACCAACGGGGCCAAAATGGTTGCGTTCCTACCCTCTACAATTTCTGCTTCTTGGAGGACACCAGCGTAATTATATTTGGGTTATACATTCCCCACGATAACGAAATTTATAAGCCTTGCTGTTGGCAAACAAACCACTTTCTTCCGCGACTATTGCGCGTCTCTGACACGAAGAAATTACGATTTCTCCAGTCCGATCTCTTTTTTCTCTAAGAGGACCGCTTCACTTAATTTGGTTTATATCCAATTAGGGGATGTAGAGGTAAACGTCGAGAATTACCACACGTTGGTTCAAGTCAACAGCTATCAACGTAATGCCTAACCTCTGCGTTTTTGTTACGCAGTTCGTACTTACGGAAGTGGGGTTAAAAAGTCGGATATACACCCTAACAGATTAAGACATCAATCCTCTTTATGCGACAATGGAAAATTTTACTTGTAGATCCGCTAGTTTAAATTTGACTTCCCCGAGACTGTGTGACTGCAGTATTGCAACTAATGATTCTGGGAATTTGATATTGGAAATCAACGAAAGACACGTCTACTGGAGTCTAGGTGTCGAGACCACAAAAATATTAATTTTTTAAAATAACATTATAACATTCGTTTAATGAAACAATTTAAATATTACGCGTCAAGAAAACAAATATCCGAACGAAATTGAAAAACAGGGGCGGATTTAGTGCGAATTTTAAAATAACGTTACACTAGATGGTAATATTAGACAGTATCTTCAAAGCCAGTGCGCTCTTGGTATTACAATTCCAGGTGCATGACAGAACACCTTCAAACCCAATGTTGTCAGTTTTATCTAAAATGGAATTAACATCTTTAGTAATTTTTATGTCTTCAGTTTAGTCAGTCATAGACCCAGTTTCCTATTTCAAATAGACAATAGATTTGGTAACGAGGTTCTAAATATTCTGTGCAGTGACGGTGATGAGTTTTGAGGTTATCCAAGCTGTACAACAAAATAACAATTAAAATACCAGTTATGTTACAACCTAACAAAAAATATTCATAACCAACCATCGTGCAAAAAAATGAATACTCTCTCTTGCTTCATAGAACGGATCCAGGAAGGCCTTTGGGCAGTTATAATAAAGACCAGTAATTCAGGCGCCTACTAAGATTAAGTTGTTACAAAGGTCTGGAAAGAATATGGCAAACGAAATAAAACTTTCTATTTCATACGAAGCTGAAAGCTACAAATGCTTACAAAATAAGCCTAACAGAAAGCAGTAAACACACAGAAACATTAAAATACTGAAGAGATCGTTGGTTAAAAACAAATATAACATATAAAACAGAAATTTGCACACAAATTAAGGTAGACGCCGTAACTCAGATAACAGACAGAAATCTTCATGTACTTTACCCAATTAGGAGCAAAGAGTAAACATGTCTTAGTAGGTAGAAGAACAAAAATATCCCTACAGATGTGACTGAACCAAGACGACGGTAGGTGGTAGTAACATGTGACAGAAAAATTTGAAAGAACAGTAGTTAGAAGAGTAGGTGTAAGGTGAGTATTGTGCAGTTAGTTAGTGTAAAAAGTGGAGGCAAAATCTTTACGAAATTTACCGTGAATGGTCTTTCAGGTGTCAACGAAGCCTTTATGATTTATTATTGTCAACCTCTTTGTCCTGAACTTCTCGAAGACATCTGTCAAGTCTGTACTGCCACGAGATTCCAAAATCATATCACTACAGCAAACACCATGGTGTAACTGGAATTGTTATGTGTCATTTTTCAACAGTGACAGTAATGAGAGCAGAGTTTTCTGTGAATGTTGGAAGTCAAGATTTGACTGTTCGAAAGTTGGAGAGATAAATTCCAGATGGGATTCTGAAAATTAGACAAAAAATTAAATAATCTGCAAATGTTGATTAGTAGCAAAACGATGCCTGCAGCAATCTCTAACTGGTACTTTATGAAGTTCAGAAGGTTTGTTTGCTGGCTACAGTGAAGTTGAATATTTTTGCCAGCATGGCCTTATTTGCTGAAAGCTTGTAGAAAGAAGCAAATTTGATTTAATGACGTTCAAAAAAATTTAATAACAGTCATGAATATGTGTCATCTTATAAACGAATTGAATTTAAAGATAGTTTGCGTTTAAATTTAGTTGCTGTTCCTATAACTTTTTTTAAATGAAGTTAAATTAAATGAGTGGTTGTAACATATAGAAAAAACATTTGAAACTGATCCAATTATATGAAAATAAGTTATGTGGTTTTCCATTTATCGAGCGCCATATTTAGTCGCGCAGTTTAGCTATAAAAGTCAAATTAAAAAGATAGTTGCAAAATACGACCGAGAAAAACAGATTGAACAAGCAGACGCTACAACATATCAAGCACCCGGTGGGAATGATTATCAACAGCGACAATATTCATATGTGATTTAGGACATGACTGTAATTAGGGGTACCATAAAATGCATGCTAATAGTCGGCGGCTGTTGCATCGATATATCGCCTGTCTTGCTCTCTGAAACACTGCTGAAACACGCACACTATTATAACATAGAGTGCTTATTTGCAAGTGTTATTCAATTTATCTGGCCGCACCCGCGCCTTGTTTATTGGCTCACTGTGATTTCTACACGTGTCTCCTGCACGCGTGCTACTTGCTTGTGTTATAGCACCTAAATTTGCCTCCGAAAATTGTTACTAGTCCGTGAGTCACGTGCATATTCTAACATCTCAACCTTGTCACTTTAAAAAATCTGCGATTTTCATATTTTCCTAGAAATGGTTCGCATCTTTTTTTTATTTTTCCTACAAGACTTTGTTTAGAAGAAAAGTAGTTTATTGGTTGTATCAAAGGAATTTAGCAAGACATTGTAAAATATATGAATTTCAAATATGAAATAGCAAACTTTTTT
>VTPC01008831.1:0-20862 GCA_011009095.1 Ignelater luminosus | reverse complement strand
AAAAAGGTTTGTAATTTAGGATTTTCTATTTTTGGTCCATGGAATATTATCAGACAAAAGAGCCGCACATAAATGAAATGCGAAATTGTCATTTACAGATCAATTTTCAGTAAGAAACGATTGCTTCAAAGATTTTTTTTGTAATTTCTTGTTTTCTTTGTGTATATTTGTATTTAGATGTTGATCCATTAAATATTTTCTTTCACTTGATACCTTTTGTTAAAAAAAATTAATTCAAATTATATAAGTATTAAAAAATTAGGTAACTTACGTGTTTAGAACAAATCTGGCAAAATATGGTACTACCATCAGTCGAAAGATATTCACATTTCTTTATCCATTCGTGAATTTGTTCACCTTTCTTGGGCTTTACTTTTGACATTTTCAAAGCAACGTATGAATTTTTGACTAGGTATCACTGCACAGCACAACTGTCTAAATGTTGTGGTATTCAAAAAAAACTGAAGAACTTCGGTGGACCACAAATTTCGTTTTAAGACGTTGTTAGGTTCTTACTTGCATTCAAATTCTTAGAGGTTATTTATACCACTATTCAGGAACTTCAAAGAGTTAGAAAATGGTTTAAAAGCTTAAACCCTTATACCAATATTCCCAGTGTTAGGTACATTTTCCAATTTCATAGATCTTTGCTTATTAAATAGACATAAAATTTTAAAAGTTTATGCCAAGTAAACACATTTTCTTTTTGTGCATTCAAAGGTGCCCTTTACACTTTTCTAATACAATTTAAGCATTAACTGTAGTTGTAATCGTAAATAATACAATACAAAAAAGAATGGAAATAACCTGTCTCTCTGACCAGTGCCGTTATAAACTGTTTTTAAAAATCAATAAATACTCAGGTCTAAATTGCAATTGTTTTAGTACTTCCGGCTTAGGAATGTTAGGATAAAGAAATGCAGGTTGTAAAATCTTAGAGGTGGCTCTGCTTTAACAACAGCAATTTAGTTCTTTGTTATACCGATTTTATAAAGTTTAGAAGTTTGTTAGGTGTTTTTCACAGATTTTAAAAAGCATTTTGAAAAGGCTCGGATGTCAAGCTGCTATTCCTGGGAATCGAGACCAGTAATTTTTGTAAATTCAGAAACCCTAATTGTTCATGCCATATAAAGAGGATGCGAAACCCAAGTTTTTATTAAAACGTGATCTCGAAAAATGAAAATCTTGCATAAATGCTGAAAATGCACTTAAATATGCATTTATTGTGAATATAAATATGCAATTATATGCAGTATAAGAATTGCATCATTGCACTTGAAATTGTGTGAAATGCAAAGAAATCTAAAAATAACTGGAATATAATGTAGTAAACGCATATCTAAATGCATATAAATCCAGGCTTTACTTATCAATCAATTGTAATATCTGTGTCCAGTTTATTGAAATGGGAATTATTATTTATTTTATTTAATTCTCTTTATATATCAAGAATTATGAATCATCATACGTCAGCCCAGATAGTGTAGTGATGATAACACTTGGCACCAATACACTTTGCATAGTGTAAGTGACACATACAGAGTGAAGTTATATGGAGCCTGGAGTTGGGAAGAAATCTTAGTAGTTGGTGCTCAAATTGGGGAAGAAATAAATCATCAAAATACTTATATTGTTACATGTAGAACAAGCTATTTTGCATTTCTCATAAACCCCATACAAAAAGATATAAGTTTTCCAATCTTACTTTTTAATCTGCAAAATGTCGAAGAGATAAAAATCTTTTGCTGACAGGTAATAAATAGAAAAACTAAGTGATTACACAGCAGATTATTTAGTATTTTCGGCAGATAATTTGTAATTCTTGATTGTAAATCTTAATGATAATCATTATAAGGCATATAAGGCTAAAATAATGAATGTACAAAATATTGGTTTTGAGACTGTCAAGTTTTTAACTACCATCTAGGTTTTAAATACTTATCTCTAAACCGTCAAATTTGTACATTCGTACTTTTGGCATTGGAGCAACGATATATTAGTTTAGTAATATTACTATATTACTAAAATAATATTCATACAAAGAAAGTGATAAATAAAATGTTATTATTTTTTGTAAATTTGTTCAATAACATTTTCTACAATCAATCTTTTCTTTAAAATATTCTTTTATATTTTATCTTTACCTCTCAGCATTCCAAATCTATTTTGTGATACCTTTGGTTATTTCATACATACGAATAATATGTTATATTCTAAATCAGATTTATTTATTTCATTCTTGGGGTGATTTTAACCATAGTGTTGGAGCTCAATACAGGGTGTCCCAAATTGAGTACGATAGTATGAGTAACTTTTTTATTATTATACTTAGAGCTTTGGTTAAATTCTATTTAATCATGTAAAAATCCATTATAGTGCCCATTTAAAAACAGAAAGTTGCCATTCGTATGTCGGTATCCGCCATCTTGAATTTTGTTTTGGCATCATTTTTAAGTGTATCTTATTGAAGCAACCAACTTTCATATTAAGACTTTTTACATAGCTTTTTAAATTATGGAGATTCACTTTATTTGGAATAATTACTAATCGGTTATTAATTTTAAACTTTCCTAACATAAATCTGAATCAGCATACAAATTGCCCATTTAACTAAAGCTCTTACTATAATAATAAGAAAGTTACCCATACTATCCTACTCAATTTGGGACACCCTCTATATTGACCACTTTTTCAAAATCATTAATAAAAAATTTTGATAAATGGATAATCGATCCAAAGTTTGTAAAAAATGTAACATTGAAAAAACATTAGACAACTACTTTAGAAATAAATATTATAAAGATGGTCATTGCACAGTTTGTAAAAGTTGTTGGGTTTATAAAAAGAAAAAAACCAATAGGAAGAGAATTTATAAAAGCGATGGAGGAAGCAATATCAGTTCATGATATAACTATTCGAAGATGAGCTTAAAAGCAGGAATGCCCCTGAAAAAGTTGGAGCTTCTGAAAGATGGGTCCAAAGTTTAAACGAGTACAGAGAATGTCCAGGAAGATTACCAAATTTGTCACTAGAAAATCATTAAATTAATCTAAGGATGCAATAAAAATCAAATGAAAGAAACTCTTATTGCATCAGTCAAAACTGAAATAGATACATATGGGGTAGAAAGATTTATTTATTGGGTTGAAAATCAGGAAAAGTAACTTTTAACCATTTCAAGACTTGGTTTCAAAACCTACTTTTATTCAGTGTTAGTGAAACTGTGATTCTTCCATTAGATTCATTAGAGTAGTCACTGTAAGTGCAAGAAATTATTCTACCAAATAATTGGTTAATGACAGTTTTCTAATTCAACGCAATGGTATGTGCAAAAAAATAAATGCATAAAAAAAGGGGCTGGGGGTTGAGGGTGAGCTAACTTACTTTGATATTTAGCAGACAATTTCTAAATGCTACGAGAAATAACCAAGCACTACGATCTGTATCATATTTTATATTAAAAACAGCAATAGAAATTCATCAAAATGTAAATTTTAGAAAATCTGTTTTCGCTGAAAAAACTTGAATTTCAAAAAAAAAACAAAATACACGTAACTCTTAAAATCACATATAATAGTAAGTAACCTCAAAAAAACCAGCAAGAAAAAATAAAAAGTATAAAGAAGGGTGGGGGTTGAAGGAGAACATAAATAAGAGATCTCTTTGTACCACCTGATAGGAGATAAAAAGTTACGAAAGTTTACTATTTGCACCATCTCGCTATCTACTACCATTTGGGAGTTACAGGGCTTTAAATAAAATTGACCGGATTTTTAAGGGTGGCTTCTACCCCTTTAACGTCAAGCTCAGTCGATACAGAAAAATAGGTGTCTAATGTTTTGACCCCTATTACTTATATACCAAGTTTAAAAGGAATCCATAAAGTACACTTCGTGTATGTCCCTTGTAAGTCATCTTATGATTTGCTTCCCGTGGTATCAAGGCTTGGTGTAACTATTAATGAAAATATAATCAACAAATATTATTAATGATTACTACAATTGGGATGTACAAAAAGTGATAACTCCTTAATGAAACTTTTTATCTAATTATGAGAGATAAGATAACACATTGAAACACAAGTTTTAAATTTAAACTTGTCAAGAGCAAAAATAACTAACTGATAAACTAATTATAGTAAAAAATTAAGAGTAATGATGAAAAACTGTTTTGTTACGTCACCTTTTATGTGATACGTGTAAATAACTTGATTGGGCAGTCATTGGTGTTAAGAAAGTACATTCAAACAACAAATAATTTTATCAAAAATTTATTATATTGCTTATGTTGATGTTTTGTCTTCGCCAAATCACAAAAATGTATAAATAACATGTTTGATTTAATAAATTCAGGCCTTCCACTGATACTTTAAGAAAATTATTTTGACATTTTTGTTTAGAAATTTATATTTTCGGACAATTCTCTTGGAAGATTTATGATATTTATTGACATTAGTTTGGTTTTGAAAAAGTTGGGATGATTTTTTAATAAGTATATTGTTATTTTATTAATGTTAGAATGTTTTACTCTGTCTTTTGGCAGCCCCCCTGATTGTATATAGAGGGTGTATTTAAAATGGTGCATAATATGTACATCACGTTATTCTACATCACAAACTGAGAAAGAAATTCTAATACCATTTTGACGAAAACTTCTTCATTACGAAGTTATTAATATTCCTAATTCGTATTAAAATTTTTTTATTTAATAATTAAGACAAAATAGTTTCAATTATCTGCAGTTTAAGTAATAAAAAGGAAACATTCGGTCATATTTTTGTTTTATTTCTTAATAGTTTTCCTGTAAAATGAACTTATTATTGTTAAATCTTCACTGTAGAATCTTTAAAAATATGTTGTACTTCCTCTGTCTAAAAATAGTTGCTACATTTTAATTTAATGTTAGAATTACTGCAGGTATGCGAGGTACATTAATTTGTTTTATACAGTTTGTCTTAGGCTACTAGGTACATAGTCGGTATTGTTGTATATGGTATGCAAGGTTATGAAATAATCGTTAATAAAGCTCGTACTGTAATAAAAACCATAGAAACCAACTAAGAAAATCAGTATTAAAAGCATTTTGCTAATCTGAGATTATTTAATAACAAAAACAAAAAAAATGGGTATTTACAATAAAAAAAAACACTTTTCATAAATTCTAAATTATTCAACCCTCTCAAAAATACAAAAGTTCTACAATTTAATTTTACATTTACAATAAATGTTCAAATAAGCCGCCTTCCTGAGCCAAACAATAACCCAGACGATCGTAAAATCCTTGCCTAACATTTCTTAATATTAAAGGAAGTCACAGAATTAATAGCTTGGATAATCTTTTCTCTGAGCTCGTCCAAGGTATGTGCTCTCGTTTCTTCTTGACGATAAATAACATTTTTAATATGCCCCCATAAAAAAAGTCATTCACTGATAAATCAGGCGACCTTGGCGGTCACCTGATCCTTCCTCTACGACTTATTAGGCGGTTTGAAAAAGTATTATTTAAAAATTCCTGTACTTGCGCAGTTTCATGAGCGGGACATCCATCTTGCTGGAACCATATACTTTCCAATCTAATGCCCCTTTGATGAAGCATTGGAATTACTTCAACCTCCAGGAGATTTAAATATCTAATTCCATTTAAATTTTGATTTATAAAGAATGGCCCAATAATATAATCCCTGTCCAAACATTTAACTTTAGAGAATACTGGGTACGATAATCGTAATGTTCATGGGTGTTTTGGCGGGACCAGTAACGAACAACAGAAGGGTTGTGACGGTCATTAAGAAGGAAAGTACATTCGTCACTAAATAAAACATTGCTGATAAAATTATGCTCTCGATTTGCTATTTCCATAACCGTTTTGCAAAATTCCATTCTTCTTATTTGATCTTCAGGAAATAACTGTTAAATTTTCTCAATTTTGAAACATTTATAATTATTTTATTTCAAAATTTTGCGAACAGTATCTTTGCTAATGTCTAAAACCTCATCAACTGACCTCAGAGATAGAAAATTATTTTCTTCAATTGCAGCACAAACAGCTACTTGTTGATTTTCCTCTTCCGTTTTTTCACGAAAAGTTCTATTTTTATGAAAATTTAGAGAAACGCATCCAAACTTTTCAAAATTTGAAATTATTCTGCTAATGGTTGTAACCGACGGTAGAGGTCGGTTTTCAAATGCATTAACGAATAAAATTGATTATGTCACAATAAGAATTTCTCAAGTAATGCCATTTTACAACTTGTACCTTTTCTGGAATCAAATAAACATCCGGTTTTGAAGAACTCGATTAAAAAAATTAATAACAACGATAATAACAAGTAACAGAATCAACAGTCAAAATTTTCAAATTGACATATCCTCATGATATTATTCTTTTTTTAATTTGGTCAAGGGTGTCTAGTAGTTTTGTGATTATTATTAAAAAAATTATATTAAATAGCAAGTATCCGTTACCTAGACTACGAAAGTACGTAGAAGCCTCAGACAGGCTGTATTTTGTTTATTTTTAGTAATTTTATTGTTAACGATTGTTCCATAACCTTGGATACATATAGGACAATAGCGACTATGTTTCTAGTAGCCTAAGACAAACTGTATAGTAGGTAGATTACGTGTAAATCTGTGTATGTCATGATCAAATGCTTACTTAGCTATTGCGCTTTTATTTTGTGATACAGTTGTCGAATGTCAAATTTTAGTCTATTAGCAATTTAACCGCTGTTATTATGAATAATGGCAAGAAATATTTTACAGAATACTTCAGTGGGTACAAAAAACTGTGCAGGATTTAGTTATAATGAATGTAAGCAAATCTTACATTACTTATTGCAAAATGTCAAAGATGAAAAACTAAAGAAGGGCATGATAAATACCATCGCACGTAAGTTTCGCTGCCCCTGTTCAACAATTTCTAAGCTATGGAAACAAGCTAGAGATTGCCAGATTAACAATTTTTTTCATGTTCTCAGTTTAAACAATAAAGGCTCATTCAGTAATTCCTTGTTTCTTTATTTACTTTCGTATAAAACAAAATGCACCAACTATTTTCGGACAAAAATTAAATTGAAATGTAGCAATTATTTTCGGACAGAGGAAGTAATACCTACTGCATTGTTGTTGCTATGAAAAACAGCAGCTTTGCAACCAGCAACCCTAGTATCATGCAACGTCATCAGCTCTACAAACTTTTAGTTTTTCTTTAAAAACTATGGATTTGTGGCAAAGATTGTATTGAAATTTTAATGTAAATTCACGTGCTGTACATGTGCACCATTTTGAGTACACCTTGTACCCAGGGAATACTGCAGCACCTTTAGCCTTAAGGTTTTTTTTTGGGTCTTTTAGATCCCAAAAAATACTTTTATCACAGTATGTTAAGATCTTTGGGCTCTAGATAAGCCAGTATGTCTAGCAAATGCATTTCACAATCTGTCACTGTAAGTAATTACAGTTTGAATTGCTGAGCAAGAAAAAGAATACAGTACAAATCAGATATAGTATACTAGCCAGGACAAACAGAAACAGTACGTTACAGCCGAAGTTCACTATAAAGAAAAACGCCAGGAAAGCGTTTTATTCACAACACGGTATATAAATGATTGTAGATACACCGAACCACAGTTGAATTTATATTAAATAGAAAAGTTGATAATATCCGTTTTTTATGGTGCATTTTAAAGAAATGAATAAATAACTTTTTTTTCGAGCGTATGTCCATTTTGATATTCATGGCTGACATTGAAGTTCATTATTGTTTTACAGTAATAAAATGTTTACATTATCTAGCTACAGTTGTGTGGTTTGTTTTCTCTAATTCTTGCAAAGCAACTAAAATGGGTTTAGTTGAAGAATTGGGATTCCATTAATTAGTATGTATTAATTAATGGATAAATTAACGATGGACCACCCTCGGTTATCCGTCGTTTCATCAACGACAATATAAAAGTATTTGCCTTTTAATTCTGATGCAATATGTTTCATGATATCATTGAAACCATCCGGGAAATATTTTCATTTAGTGTTTTCTTTCCAGTGTTATTTTTCTAAAAACTGGCTGAATGCATCACAATTTAATTTACTAAGGGGGGATATCAGCTTGAATAAATGCTGAACACATCTTGAAAATAGCTGTTCTTTTTTGACGATAGATTTGTTAACAGTTGTTGTTTAGAAATCTTGTTTTGTTGAAGAGATACATGTGACGCTAAAATAGAATAAACAGTATTGAAAAAGATATTGAAATTAAAATTGACATAATATTATGTACCTGTACCTTGCAAACCTACATGCTTAAAGCAAACATTGCAGTATACCACTTTTCCATCCATGGTAAATACTTCTTTGATATTATAAGGTGCAATCCACGAACGAAATTTACTACTAAATGACTAAACTTAATTCAGTTTACACTAAAATCACTTTGCTAAAAGTAACACACACTACTACGCTGCAGGCTGCAACCAATGAAGAAAAGCTAAAAAATTGGCCTCACCACCGTTAAGCAAGAATATCAAGACTTGACTGAAATTCTAAACCCTTTTTGTGAATATCGTACAAAGAAACAAGGTACCTAATCTTTTTACTGTAGTAAGTACAATTTTAAGGTGACTCATCTTCAGGTACATTTCTTTCTTAATACACAACCAGAAAAGTGTCTGTAACTTTAGAACATATTTTATTCCTTAAAGAACTTTTTATTGTTGGTGTCAGGTTCATTCTCAGCAGGTAGCAAATGGCTTTTGCCAAATAATTGCCAGTATCCTTTTAACTTACAAATATGTCTTGGTTTTCTTTTAGAATTATAAATATTTGTTACTGTTTAAAATAGTCCAAGTTGACAACTACGCGGTTTAGAGTTGCTTGTATGCCTTGGAGCGAAAAGTACAACACAGAAAGCAATGGAATCTTTCGATTATATAAAAAGTTTCTTAATGAAAAAACACAGACACAAAGAAATAGTTATCAAATCTCAAAACTTGCAACATAAATGAGAAAATAAACTTGTATAAGCCATAAAAATGGTATTAATTAAAGAAAAGATACCACTTTATTGTACAAGAATTAAAAGTGATTTGTGCAGACTATAAAAAATTTTTGATTTTATAGAATTGTACCTCCCGATCGTTATTGTACATTCTCTAAATTTCACATCTGTATCTTTCAAAAAAAGTCTTATTATAGGGGCAGATATATATCTTGGGATACTCTGCATAAATTAAAGGATCTTTACTTGGAAATACCAATTAAAACTTACGATCAAACAAGTTTGGATCATTTCTCTCTAATACTTTCTACGCCGACGTTTTATTCTTATTCTTATTTCCACAAATGTTACAATCATGCAAAAGCCATGCCAGCAATTGTTATGTGACGTTATGTTCCAAGATTAAAAAAGAGGTTGTTCAAGTTGGCTTCTGCGCAGTTTCTGCAGAATATACAGAAAGAACTGTGGTTGCAAGTAATAATATCTTTCAACATTAGATAACACACAAATATTAATTTCAAAATGAGGAAACATTATTTCATATTTTGATTAATGAAATTAAAATATTTTAATAGTCTTTGTTTCAAGTCTCCATCTTTTTACATCATTGAGAAAGTTTCAGTGAACATCTGAAATTGCCAAAAACCGTTGATTAAATTTTTTTTAAAGTTGAATTTGGACTTTTAAATCATATAAGAACATGTGCACAAAAATCAGAGTTTTTATAAATGGTGATGAATTTATATATATCCAATGCCAGCTAGAAAGAAAAATAGTGTAATAAGTTTCCATGCTAAATGAAAACTGAAGATGCGAGTCTGTTACAACATCGAAGATCTCACAACTTTAATGTTAAGTATTCTAGCAAATTTATTTATAAAAAAGAGCAGGATATGAGACAAACATATATCTGGCTCTCCCATCAGGACAGTAAAGAAATGTCACACTTTTGTCCTTTTTATCTTGATATTTGAAAATTGTCCTCGTCTTACCCTGACATTAATCAGTTAAATTTGTATCATATCAAGATAAATCAAACCTGTCCAAACCAGAGTTTCAGATTGGGCCATGTAGATATGCTTAGTCTGTTCACGTATAAGTCAGACCAAGAAAAAACCGAAAACACTAAAATTCGATTTTTTTGGGTTTTTCGGTTCCACAAACATTATTTAAACTTGTTTACATCTGAATTGGTCGAAACTTACCTTAGAATCACCCATTCTATCATTCAAGATCAAAAAATACTCATGACCGAAATTTTACCCATATAGGACATAGTGCAAGATAATAAAAGAAAACTATATTTACAAAAATATTTCCTTTTTATTTGTTAATTGTCAACAATTTTATCCAATTCATTATTGTTTTTACTGTGTTACATACAATATAAAAACCATTAAAAAAGATTAGAAAAGAATTGCTTAATAGCAAAAATAAGAATTTAAATTTATATTATCATTAGAAGTTATGCGAATATTTGTAAAAAGTAATCATTTTATTAACAAACTGCAGCATATATATGTGTCTGTATACAAATACAGGGTTGCCACCAAGAAAACTTATGAAAAAGATGGGCCTCACTGACTTTTGCACTCAAAAATAACAGACATGAAACTAAAAAAAAAATATATAAAAAAGTCAAAGTGAAGAATAAATTAAAGCAAATTTAACATTAAAGAGAATTTGAAAATAAAATAAAACTAAAAAGATGCTTAAGTTTTGAAAAAGGTACTTTAAGGATTCGTCGGTGCAAAATAGTTATTTGTGTATCAAGGCAGCAAAGTTTAAATCACATGACTGATACACAAATTTCTCAAATTACTCTGATGATTTCAAAAAATGTACTTTTATGATATACCTCTACAAAAATATGAACTTTTTCACTATATTTTACAGATCACTCGGCATTCTTTCAAACATAAAATAGTATGATTTTAAGAATAATTATTCCAGATAAAGCTTTAGAAAAAACAAGTTCCACTGTTAGAGTATTTGAAGTAAGATTAACACTTAACTTATTTATAGATATTTTAATAATTAATAATTAAATTGTAGAGTGCTTTAGATGATTCATTAGCCGATCCTGATTGGAGGAAAACACCTTTATCAGAGAGAATTAGGCAAATGAGGTCTTATATACAACCAGGTAATTATAGAAATTGTTGGAGTAAGATTGCGTGTATATTTAAATAAAATATAATTATGATGTAGTATCGCAAGATCACTTGACAGTTATCTTCCAAGTTGTTAATAAAACAATTACTGTTATTTTTGTTATCGAGTTATGCAATGTGTACTTTTACTAAAATAGCTACAGAAATGTATTTCAAAATGATTATAAAAGTATTTATGGAAATAACACACCTAAAGCTTTCAGTCTGTATATAAATAAAAATAAATTAATCAAAATTCCTACACCAAGTGCAAGAAAATACTGTTGTAGAAGAATTTTAAAAACTTACAAAAAAAATTGATAAAAACACAATATGCTATTAATAACTGTCACAAATGCAGTCATACATATAAATAAGTTTCATTTTATAAATTTATAATATATTCTAATGCTTTTATATACACATCAAGTTCAGCTTCTTTAATTGAAGATTCAATCAGCCATGGTAAAATCAAACCGAGGTACTTCTAGTCTACGATTCCTCAAATTTATAGAAATGTTCTCTATGTTTTCATTAAATTGTCTGCAAAAAAATAAGATTTACTAATAACTATGCACTTATTTTTATAACAATATTTAAATAATATTAGCTACGTTACAAAAATGTAATGTATACAAAATAAGAAAAACCTACAATTGAAGAAAACAAAAAGACAAAGTTGATTTGTATTGTACAAAAACTCATATAATTAATTGGGCAGTCTAGATTATTATAAATATTGATTTAAAAAAGGATGCTTTTGCAAAAACATGATGCAATTCTTGTTAATACTACAATTGGAGGGGCATCATTTCTAGAGAATGCTTTTAAGAATAACATCATATCAAAATGAGATTAAAATCAAACTCTTTAGAGCTAATCTATTTGAGATGAATTGTAAATTAGGCAAAAAGTTAATTTCTACTTATAATTAAAAAAAATAACAACTCATTAAAAGGTTAAATTTAAAAATCTTCTAGACTACAATGAATGAAATGGCAAACCTTCATATCCAACATTTCAGTTATTTAGCCAGAATTTTTTTCCATGCCGGGGACAATTTTTTCTATCTTCAAATAACTCTCTATGAAAGAATATTAGTTTTATATCAGTAACCATTATTTTCCTATACTTTATTCACTGAAATATGTACATGTATAAAAGACATTAAATATATCTAAAAAAATCTCCATGCGAAAATAGCAGGTACACCTAAATCAAGTTTTTTTTTTAAATTGATTCAGAACAATAACTCACCTAGGCCTTTTAAAAGAATCTTCTTCCTCTGTGGTTGAAGAATGCGCTTCTGTGTCATTCTATAAAAGCTTAACAATTAGAAAATTTCTTTTGTTACACAGAAATGAATTCTTACGTGTCTCGATTCTGAATCTTCTCTGTTTTTACATTTCTCTTTTACACATTTGCAAAATGAGCCACACGATTTTAACACCTTTTTGCAGCCACAATTCTTTGCCGTACAGTTTCCTTTACAAGCACAGCTCCCATCGGATGCTCTTTTAACTGTCAAGCGATCTTCCGATACTACATCATAATTATATTTTATTTAAATATACACGCAAACTTACTCCAACAATTTCTATAATTACCTGGTTGTATATAAGACCTCATTTGCCTAATTCTCTCTGATAAAGGTGTTTTCCTCCAATCAGGATCGGCTAATGAATCATCTAAAGCACTCTACAATTTAATTATTAATTATTAAAATATCTATAAATAAGTTAAGTGTTAATCTTACTTCAAATACTGTAACAGTGGAACTTGTTTTTTCTAAAGCTTTATCTGATTTTGCTTTGATTCCACTTTCGGAAGGTTCTGATTTAGGTTTTTTCTTAGGTAGAGCAGACTAATAATAAATATAATGAAATAAAATCAGAGTTAGATTAATATACAGGGTCGCTAAAAAGTATGAAACATGCTACCCCCGCAGAAACGGTAAGAGATAAACAAATGAAATTTGGAGAGCTTAAAGTAGGTATTTTTTGGCATATTTTACGAAGGTAATTAAAAACAAATCTTCAATTGTTTTTTGTACGGCCGCCATATTGAATTCTTTTAAACAGAACACCCTGTATATGACCCCATATTTGGATAGGGATTTCTAAGACAAATTCAATGATATAAGGGTTGCTATACTTATCTTGAAAGACTTTGGAGATAATTGCTATTCTTTTGTCAAGGATTTCTTAACTTGAAGGACGGATTCGTAATGCAAGTAGTTCCCCCAGATTATTTGCAAAATTTCTTACAAACATTGCAAAAGAGATTGTTTCATTGCCAAGAAGTTAACGCAGCGCATTTTAAACACTTTTTATAAAATTATATTGTTTTTGTTATTATCAGTTTGTCACTATTTGGTTCTATTCCACCTTTTTAGTTTGTTCTAGCATCTATCTATTGTTTTAAATAAGTAGGTTAAGGGTAAAATTTTTACGTTTTTTTTTTTTACTTTACTTATAAAATAATCGCACATCATTTTTTTAGTTCCATTGCCTTTGCTGTTTCACGGGTAACTCGATTTTGATAAAAAGTAATAGTGAAATCCTTGACAAAAGAATAGCAATTATCTCCAAAACCTTTCAAGATAAGTATAGCAACCCTTATATTATTGAATTTGCCTTTAAAATCCCTATCGAGATAGTGGGTCATATGCAAGGTGATCCATTTAAAGAAATTTAAGATGGCTGCCGTACGAAAAAACAATTGAAGATTTGATCTTAACTCTCTCCGCAAAAGATGGCAAACAATGCCTACTTTAAGATCTTCAAATTTCATTTGCCTATCTCTTACCGTTTTTGCAGGAGCAGCGTGTTTCTATACTTTTTAATAGGGAAACCCCTGACAAAAGAATAGCGATTATTTCCAAAACCTTTCAAGATAAGTGTAGCAACTCTTATACCATTGAAGTTGTTTTGAAAATCCCTATCCAAATGTGGGGTCATCTACCGGGTGTTCTATTTAAAAAAATTCAATATGGCGGCCGTGCAAAAAAAAAACAATTGAAGATTTGTTTTTAATTACCTTCGTAAAACATGCCAAAAAATACCTACTTTAAGCTCTCCAAATTTCATTTGTTTATCTCTTACCGTTTCTGCGGGGGTAGCATGTTTCCATACTTTTTAGCGACCCTGTATAATATCCATAGTTGTTACCTTAATCTCATGGATAGTTTGTCTAAGATTATTATTTTCCTCATGAAGGGCTGCCACGTTCTTTTCATTTTCCAGCATCATCGTCTCAACTTTGAGTTCAGCCTGTTCTAATGCTTTCTGCTGTATTAGATACCGTTCTTCATATTCATTTTCGATCCCTTGAAAACAAAAATAATCTAATTATAAATAATGAAATAAATTTTAAAAATACTATTACATTACCTTCAGCTACAGGTATATTTCTTAATTGTCTTAATAACACAGCAATTTTCTCTTCACAGTCCTTTGCCACGTTAGACAACTCATGCTCATGATTTGTCTGTATGATCTTGATTTGGTTTTCTTGAGCAGTCAATTTTTTGAGCAACTATGAGTTTTAAAATAATATAAATGTTAAGAAATAGAAAATAAAAGAAATTTGTAGCTACCTCTGCATGTTGATTTTGCAACTCGCTTATTTGAGTCTCGGTTCCAACTTCCTTTCTGCGACTCTCAGATGCTAATTCAAACAATACTTTAAGGCAAGATTTAGCTTCACCCATTGATTGAATATTCTCCCATCGGGTTTTTGTTTTATTATCTAAAAGTAAAAAAGGAGATTTGAAAAACCAAACTGACAAAGCCTGCAGTTTTTAGATGACATGGCTGTCTCATATGCTGAAATTCAATACTGTCAGAAATTACGCTCGAACTAAATAAAACACATCCCATTCAGAAAATAACAAGAATGCATCCTACTGTATTACTCTTGCGTGTTCAGATTTTGAAAGTACAAACGTCAGGATTGCGCTCTTTTATACCCTCTATATAAAAGAGTAAAACCCATAAAAACAGTAAAAATTATAATTTTCTGAAGTTATGTTTGTATTTAACCAATTCATGAGATAATAAATTATAGGTATAATGGAAGAAGAAAATAATTATTGCGTTTTAATAATATCTTTATAAGTAAATTAATATATTTCTACAATACAGGTGTGGTGATTGTAGATGGTTTATAAATAATTATTGTGAAAACTTTGAACAACATGAATGTTTTCGCATTTCGACACAAACATTCACAAACTTGTCGTTGATGACGAGTTACACGTAAATATAGGTTGTGATATATTTGTTTACGATTTCTGTGTTTACAGGTCTGCTCCAAAGCATTCAGAAAATTATACAATTGGAACACGTATGAATTACTCTACTCCAATTAATCTTCATGCTCTAGTGTTCTTTTTATTTCTGAACAGACCCTAATGTAGCAAAGAATGCCAGAGTTATGACTTATTTACAAATCAGCAACTTGCTTCGGCATTCTTAATGGTATCAAATTATTAGATGACCAGCATACAAGACGACTATCCCATCTAAGAACCACGAATAATGCTGACCTTTTAACAAATTCCACTAAACTGAAAATTACTTACCAACTTGAAAAATCAGAAAGACATAGTTTAAAAAACAAAACGTATTAATTATTTAAAGAGTAATTTGAACTAGTTATTTAAATTTGATTTTTTGACGTGTACATTATAGCAGTAGTAGCTGGTGGCCTAACTTCAAAGTGGGTACAAACTGCTTGATTGATTATTCTGTATAAATTGACGACTTAAATCAATCAAATAGTTTGTGTCCAGTCTGAGGTTAGGTCACTGGCTGCTGTCAATGACTTAAGAGATAATAAGGATATGCCCCCACTATACAGTTTGTCCAAGATAAGGATGCACAGCATGGGGATCTTGGAAACGGGAAGAGATACAGCATCGGTTAAATGGGATGAAAGTTGGCTATTTATAGGACCTTTTTGTTGGCGTTTGTAAATTCTACATATCTTGGATAGTTTCAGGGATATTTAAAAAAAAAGATTTCTCAATTTTCGTTATTTTTTCTTTTATTTATTTGAAGAGATATCGGAAAACTAAAACCACTTTTCCATTGCCACTTTTTGTTCTCTATTACAATACGCTAACAAAATTCCTGTACAATGTTTCGGTTTCGAGTAACCATCAACCTCATTTTTTTCAATAGGTGGAAAAGCAATTGAAGATCGTTTTGGATAGCTCTTGTTGTCATAGGTAGGAAACCTAAACTGTGATTTATTTACAAATTTGAAGTCATAAGATCAAATGTTTTGTGTACTATTACTCAAAAGTATGAGTCTATATAATAATTAGAAGCAGTGCACTTTCTTAAAAATCAATTTATTAATAGTAAAAAAATTACTGGAATATTTGACACACCAGATGCCATGATGTGGAGACTTAATAAAAGCAGGTAACAAGGCATATCCTTACTATTCTTAAATCATTGGCTGCTGTTTTACAGTACACAACAATATAGTGTTGCTTGCAACCAAAGTCATATAACAAGTACAATCTTCACAATGTCAGAGGGTGCCAAAGAACTGGAAGACCTATTTTAGGTAGGAATATGTTTTAGAAAATTAATTACCATTATGGGAACTAATTTAGAAAGATTAAAGAAAATCTAGAAATGTCTTAGAGCTGTTTGACACTATGCTAAGTTTTCTATAAACTTTTGTACAAATTAATTTTTTAAAAATTCTCGGTTTTTGCAAACGGAGTTTGCGTAGAAATTTCTGGCAACAAAATTTTATAGAACAGGTTTTAAAAATTGGTAAATTTCTTGCAGAAAATGCGCGATAAACGAGAGCACGTCCATGCGCAAACCAACATCAGCTGATTGTCTGCTTGCTTCCTTATTATTTGAGGTTATGTTTACGAGTCACATTAAAGGTCACTGCAAACAGCTGTAAATAGATTGATACTGTGCACACTCACATCAAAAGTTTTGTAAAAGATTACGCATAAGTTGCATACAACTCGCTACAACAACATTTCAAAGAGTTTTGTAGAAATTCTTTTATAACAACAGCTCCTATGGGAGAATCTGAACTAAAAATTGCAAACTCTTAAAAAACTGCTTGTTTTGGAACTAGACATTTTCTCACTTAGACCAGTTTTTCTCGAAAACTGTGCGAGATGTCGAAAAAATATGTTCCATATACATTTTTCAAGGTTTGATTGGTTTTGGTTTCGAGGTTCTCGGTTTGCAATTAGAAGAGTTATTGAAATAATAAAGTTATTACAAAAAGTAAATATGTTGGGTTATGTTCTTTGCTTCGCATACTCTGATTTTTTCAAAGCCCATCTATCAATTCATTCTCTTTATGATTTTCTTAAGATCGATATTTATGTCCTCGACAAAATATTCAAGTTGATTTTCAGTTAATATTTCTAAATCTACAAGTCTGCTGTTTAGAACTACAAGGTGTCCCTGAAAACAACCGACAAATTATGAACTGACGTTTAAACTTGTAAAATTTGAAGTGGAACAACAGCGCCTCTAGCGGAGAAAAAAATTGTCATTGAGCTCAATTTGCAATCGCCTTTTGTTTGGTGTTGGTTCTTTGTCTTACAATCGACTGGCTTTGATAATAATTGAAAAATAATTGCATTCAATAAATGTACAGGAAGAAAAAAATATTGTCATAACAAGTAAATGTCTTTCATAATGCTGTACTGATTAATGAGAATAAGTATGAACCTGAAGAGATCGCTGTTAACTGACTAAAATAGGTGACTTGAGTTTGTCAGCTAGTGAGCTGAGCATTCAAGCTAAAGCAAGGCAAGGCAAGGTCTAAATTAAATTCTTTGTGCTATTTGCTTAAAACACTAGCAATTTATCTTACAATTCATCAACCAATTTGCACCAGTTATGCTCAAGTCGAAAGCAGATTAAGATATGGAATCAGTTTCTAGGACAGTTTGCACTTCATAAAGGATGTTTTTATATCTCAGAAGAAAATGTGTCTTCTATTCAATCTTGTAGAGATCTGTTTAAAACATTCAATTTTTTAACAATCTTTGGTATTTACGTTTTTGAATTTTGCATTAATATTTTCAATTTCCTTTTGACGGACTTACATACCTTGACAACATATTATTTTTAATACTTTGCCTCACAAAATTAAATGCGCTCCCAATATAAGGAAATTTAAGAAGAAGTGGAACCCTGGTTATCCTAGTCGCGTTTATTCGAGGTCCAGATTAATTGAGTTTATAAAATTCTTCCATTTAAAATCATCAGGGAATCCCTGGCTAGTTGCGCCGATGTATTGGGAATCCCCCGTGTAGGTATAAACACTTTTGGCATGTGATTCTTCTTGTGTTCAGTGTGTTTATTGCATTGCGTATAATATTATGAATTAGTACTGAGTTTGTTTGCGTTATTGTGTTTATTTCAACTAATTTGTCTGGTGAATCATAGCTTGCCATATTATGATGGAGCAAAATAGAAATTGAAAAAAAATTAAACTTGTATTTTATACTTTACTTTTGTAAATTACAGAGAGAATAGATTGAAAGATATATATATATAAAATCTATGCCTCTTCTACCAATTAGGTGTACAGGATATTCTTTCTTCTTTTCTATATTTCACTGACTATCTTTTTCCATTTCTTCCGGTCTTTAGATTGTACTTCGGCTTCTATCCAATCCAATTTATTTTCCTTCAAAATACTAGCCACCTCTCCATCCCATGTTTTCTTAGGTCTACCTCTTCTTCCTTTACCTATTTTTCTTGCCTCCCATATTTTCTTAACTAGTCTGGTTTTATCTAGTCTATTCATATGCCCCCACCATCTTAACTGTGCTTTCTGAATATATTTGCTGACACTTTCTACTTTTAGTCTTTCTCTTATAGTTTCATTCCTAATTTTGTCCATTAGAGTGACATTTGCTACCCTTCGCAAATACTTCATTCCAGCTGCTTGAAGTCGTTTTTGTAGCCTATCTGTTACCACCCATGTTTCGCTTCCATATAACAAAGTTGGCAGGTATACTCTCTTATAGACCGCTAGTTTTGTTTTTGTACTAATTTCTTTTTTGTTGATAAAACCATTTTTCATTGCATGAAATAGTTTCACTGTCGCTGTTATTCTGTTATTTATTTCTGTTGCAAACTTTCCTGTTTTATCTATAGATGTTCCTAAGTATTTCATGCTGTTGACTTGCTCTACTTTTTCGTCATTAACTTGTATATTATCTATTATTTCTTCGTTAGATATGACAATGATTTTAGTTTTATCCGTATTGATTTTCATTCTTTTTTTGTGTAGTGCTGTTGTCCATTTGTTTATGTTGTTCTGTAGTGCTTTCTCATTATTTGCTATCAGTACGATATCATCGGCAAATACGCATTCACTGATTTTTATGTTTTGTAGTCTGTTGTACCCTGCATCTATCTTTATGGATCTTTTGTCGCATTCTTTTATTATTTCGTTGATGAATAAGATAAACAGTAACGGGCTAAGCACTCCTCCCTGTCTTACTCCCTTTGTTGT
The DNA here is from genome assembly GCA_011009095.1 of Ignelater luminosus. Classification (NCBI taxonomy): domain Eukaryota; kingdom Metazoa; phylum Arthropoda; class Insecta; order Coleoptera; family Elateridae; genus Ignelater; species Ignelater luminosus. The sequence goes on along the minus strand of VTPC01008831.1, from coordinate 1,189 downwards.
GACAAATTTTTCTGTTTCTTCATTTGCTACTCTTACTGTGTTACTGCTGTCTCTATATAGTGATTTAATTCCTTCTATCAGTCTTGCATCCACTTCATATTTTTCTAGAGTTATCCATATTTCTTTTCGCAGTACCTTGTCGAACGCTTTTTCCATATCAATAAAGCAGAGGTGTAATTGCATGTTGTGTTTTAGATATTTTTCTGATAGGTTCCTTATTGTAAATATATGATCTTGTGGGCTATATCTTGGTCTAAAACCACTTTGAGCCTCATGGATCTTGCTTTCTGTAACTTCTCTAAGTCTTTTCCCTAGCACTTTTTCATACACTTTACACCCAGTACAGAGGAGTGATATTCCTCTATAGTTGCTACATGCTCTTCGATCTCCTTTTTTGTACAGAGGTACTATTACTGATGTTTTCCAGTCATTAGGTACTTCCTGAGTTTCCCATGCTGTTTCTATTATTTCGTGAAGTAAGTCTAGTTCCATTTCACCCATATACTTGAGCATTTCAGCCTTTACGTTGTCTATTCCTGAAAATTTTCCATTTTTTAGTGTTTTTATGGCTTCGTTAACTTCTTCTTTTCTTATTCTATTATTCTCTTCGACATGAGTTAATTCAATTTTATTGTTCGGTTCTCTATTGCGTATTTCCTTTAAAGTATTCGCCCCTCTTTTTATAATCTCTGTTGTTTCTGTTAGAATTTCTCCATCTTTATTTTTGATTTGTTTCACTGTTTTTCCTTTCTCTCCTTTCATATTTTTTAGGGCTCTGTAAAATAGTTTTTGGTTGTTTTTACTATTGTCTTCCATCCTTTCACCAAAGCCTTCCCATTCTTTATTCTTAACTTCTTTTATTTTATCTTTTACTATCTTTCTAGCTTCCTTATATTTATTATAGGACTGTATTGTTTGCAACCTTAAGTATTCTTTCCATGCTTCTTTTTTAATCTTGACCACTTTTTTTACATTCTCATTTCACCAGTGTGTTCTTTTCTTCATCCCTCCTGTTATTGTGACTCCACATGTTTTACTTGCTGCTCTGTTTAATATTTCTTTGAATATTTTCCACTTTTCTTCTAGATTTCCCTGACTTATTTCTTGTTTTCTTTCCTCTATCTGCTCTTTGATTAGTTCTTCATATTGATCTCTTATTTCTTTGTTTTGAAGTTTGTATACTTTGATG
>VTPC01008830.1:29551-46129 GCA_011009095.1 Ignelater luminosus | reverse complement strand
TTAATATACAACAGTTGGTAAAACAGGATGGCGTGATACAACAACTACTCTGTAGAGCTGGACTAAGAATAAGACAGAAGTTTGTCCTTCATCCACACACAATTATAGCTCTAATATGGGCACCCTCTATACTGGACGTGGATACTAATTTTTGACCCCTAGTATTCATTATAATCCTTCATTATGGACGCTTACAATGGGTTCCTTCAACTAGCAATAAATTTCTTTTTAACAAATCCTTCTGTTGAACACCGCCCGTTTCCTGTTTAATAAGGTTTAAAAGCTGGGAATTCTAAAATTTGGCTTGTCTTGCTTATTTAGGTACATATGTACATAATTATTACTTAAAGTCTTTATTAAATTAGCCCAATTAAATGATTAAAATAAAAACATTTCTAGAAATTGTTAAGTTGCTTTGTAAAACCTATAATGTGTGTAAACACATATGTGAACATAATTCCTGTATTCCGTATTATACATAAAGTCACATCTCCTCTGATGTGGACACATTACTTGATTCCGCGGGTGTTCACCATAAAAGAGGTTTCATTATATATAGTCGAAACCCCTTATCGAAAGCATAGTCGAATGCCCGTGCCAGGAAATGCCGGTGCCGGGAAATGCCTGTACCGGGAAATCGCCGCCAGGAAACGTCCGGTTCCAAAAAGCACCTAAACCTTACCTTTGTTACTCCGAGGAAGTTTTAGGTAGAATTACTTTGATTTTAATTTCTTTTTTTTTATCCTTGCTTAAGGCTTAATTAGCTCCGGTTTTGTAAACTCGTTAATATTTGCCTTATAAAAATTTTGAATGTATTAATTCACATTAATGTGCCTTTCTTTTATTCTTTTATAACTATACTTGTGGGAATTGATAAGGCTGTATTAGAAATTTTCATTTCTTTTAATCATGATAACTTATATATCGACACGTATCTTTTTTAATCTTGCCGAACTTTAGTTTATCGTGGGTTAATTAATTCCGCTTTTGCTTGACCAAAATAGGAATCTTTTTATAGAATCTGCTATATCTTCCGGTTCTCATAACCTTACTTACGTCTGTTTAATTAATTATTTTATAAATGTAGAATTCACGTTGAATTCTACCTTATTTATATCTTTGTTAAAATTTTATATAATGTATAGAGTGTTTTCTGCTGCGAAGCCACACCAGCGAATATGATGATCTTGACGTGGTTTCTGGCGCCCATATCGATTGTGACATCTTCAATTAATAAGTGAAGTTCTGTATTGAGTTTCTATTTTAATTCATGGTAGATTACTTGTGAACCTCTCCCGTCTCGTTCGTTCGAGCTGCTGTTGCATTTTAGTCTGCAAGGGACACTTTTTTCGGTTTTGCCCGTGACAATTTGATCGATTTTTGTGTTCTTTATTGCGTACATAACTTCCTTACCTACGCTCAAGGCCAGCTACGTACTGAGTTTAGCCAGTTAAGACTAAAAGAGTTTTATTGTAGAGTAAGTATTATTGTAACGCAACGTTACGTCATGTTATAAATTTTGAACAGACAATTTGGTTAGAACAGCGAGATCGAAAAGTCTGTCGCGGTCATCTATACAGGGTGTCCAAATATTACACCGAAAAGTCTTGACTGTAGGTTTGGCAGATTAAATAAAGACGATTTATTGGAAAAAAAAGTAAGTAAAAGTTATATAAAAGTTATAACGCTTCAAAGTTGATGTATAAAATAGTTATTTCTTTACTGTGTCCAAATCAATCAAGGAATCTTCTTCAAACTTGGTACGCTATTAGATGCCATTAGGGTGGTCCTTATGCTAAAATATCGTCGAAATCTACAAGTCGTATCACAAGTTTTCATGAATATGCTACTTCTGAAACGCTCAGAACTTTTTGTACGACTAACATTTTACAGATTTGATGTGAACACATAAAAGCAACCTTAGTTTATCAAAAATCTGCTTTCTTGCAATTGTTTTGTAAACTTAACTATTTTTGCAAAAATCGAGATTCTTTATAACACTCACTTCCGCGTTATTTATGTTACTGATACAAAAAATCCAAGGTGGCGGAGAAACACGGTGCATTTTTGTTAAAACAAATGAAGCTAGTATGTTGTTTTGTAATAATTTTAAGTTATTTCTTCAAATGCAAAATAGAATACAACGCTATTTTATAACTCGAAAACTAAGAACTTTTTCCTTATCTTTTTTTTCGATAAATCGTCTCTATAATCCGCCAGACCTACAGTCAAGAGTTTTCGGTGTAATATTTGAAGACCCTGTAGATTTACCAACGGATGCCTGTTCCTATATTATCTGCAGATTTCCTTCGGTAACTACCACAATTTAAATAGTTACGTTAAAAAAGCTGCACTGTGTTTGATATAAATAAAAACAAAAAGAACTGCGTTTCTCAAAGCCAAAGATGCTGCCATTCTGCATATATTGATCAGTTGGGAATGTCTGAGTGCAAATGGCTCGAAAACGTCTAAGAGCTCTCCAGGGTTTTCCATGATATACAAACAAAGCCAAGTTCGGTTATATAGTACGTTAGATGGAAACATGTAGAGCTTTTTCAAAGTATATAAACCCAGTTTAGGTCCTGTTTTACAATAACCATTAAAGAATATTTTCCTAAACGGAAAAATATCGTAGAGAGAACAAGAAGAGCAGGAAGTACGCTGGCACATTTTCAGGAAAAAGATTTTGATAAATAAAATTGCGTTATTTGTATTTTTTAATCTGGAACTAAAAACGTTCGTAACTGCTTCAATATTTAAAATGACCAAGATAGCTCTTCTTTATTTTCGACTTGTAATGACCTAAACTACACATTGATGAAATATTGAATGTAGTATGTCAAGGTACACACGGTTAAGCTAAAATGCTAGAAATCCAAAGAATTTCAAATTCATCTTACATGAACACCTTGTCTGTAATTTTTTCAAAGGTTTTTGAGGTCTCTCTGAAAAACGTTAAATCCTAATGAGTTGAGCAATTTTGCATCTATAATAAGAAAAACCTTTTACAGTTCTCATTAGTTGCATTGTACTAATCGCTTGTAAAACCAAGTACCTAGGGAATGAAATTGATCTTAACAAATTTTGACTGTTGAACAAGTCCTTTTTTGTTTTTAGGATTGGGATATTTTAGGATACTTTTCGTCGGGTGTGAAACAGTTTATGGTCCTTCGAGCCGGATTGAATTAAGTGTTTGGTTGCGGCCCCCTTAGTGCATGGAGTTTGATCCTACTGGAGCCCTAAGCGTTGTAATTAGAGCTGGCCCATTCATCTGTGGTAGATTTAAAGGAGTCAGTAAGGTCGAGCAGTATATTTTTGATTTTGTCAAAATTTCATTGTCCTTACCTACAACTATAGAATTTATCTCGTACTTACCTTAAGATCCTTCTGTTTATTAGTCTAATTTACATTATATTAGATATTATTTAGAGTACGTGTTTGGTACGTACCTACATTTAAACAAAACACCTTAGTTTGCTAATTCAATTGCAGACCCATATAGTTGGATGAATTTGTGCATTTTGTATTTATTTAGTTTATTTGCAGGCCTTTTTAAGTTTGTGAGGTATTCTTTGTATAGAGAACCAAACTAAATCTAAAATTTACATTCAATTTGTATTTATTCTATTCGTAAGTAAGTAGTTGTGTCAAAATGACAGATAGATTATCTAAACTGACATGTCAACGATCTGTCCTAGTAAATAATATTTTAAAAGCACAATTTGTTGCATAAATAGCTAAAAGTGATATTAGCACAAAAAATGAGCTTAAAGTTAGGTATGAAGCTACTGTTACGGATTTCCAAACATTTAGAGAATTACACACTCAGATCATTGGTTCGACATCCTCTTTAGGTGACGAAGAATTTAAAACACAAGATGAAATTAGATCAAAAACTGCTAAAGCTTTTTATAGGTTTAAATCTATTTATCTTGAATTATTTGATGGTGTTAATAAGGCAGATAGTAGTTGTAACTGCAAACAAGGTAAAGTTCGTCTTCCTAAATTGGAGATCAAACCCTTTAATGGAAATATCAAAGAATGGATGTTTTTAATAGTTTAATACATAATAATGCTCAATTATCAGATATAAGTAAATTTCAATATTTGTTGTCGTACTTAGAGAAGGAACCATTGAGTCTAGTGCGTTCTTTACCTCTAACTGGTGATAATTACATTATTGCGTATAATAATCTAGTAAAGAAATATCAAAATTCTAAGTTACTTGCAACTCATTACTGGAATGAGATTTTTTATTGTTCCAATCTAAAAACTGACAATATGCGAGATCTTAGTCGTCTCTTAAATGTTTTCTCTGAAAATTTGGAGGCACTGAAGCATTTGAAATTTTCCGCAGAACAATGGGATTTCATTCTTTTTAATTTATTGTTACATAATATTGATAATAATTCGCGAAACAGATTTGAACTGGAGTATACTAAAGTTGACATGCCTACTTATAAAAATCTATTTGAATTTTTAGAATCTCAGCTTCGTGCTCTGAAAACCTGTAATGCGGTTCAAGTTATTAAAGGTACTTGCAAAGTTCCAAAATTTAATAATTTTTTGGGTACTAGTCAAAAGTCACCATTGGCTTTTGTATCTACAATTAAAGATGCGTGCTTACTCTACGGAGACTCTCATAAGTTATCGACTTGTTCTAAGTTTTTGGCAAAAGGCACCACGCAAACGTTACCGTTTTGTCAAGAATAAAAACTTATGTTTGAATTGCCTTACTTCTTCTCATAGCATAAAGCTTTGCTTTAGCAAATATGCTTGTAAATCGTGTGGTGGTCGTCATTATTCTTTGTTGCATTTTAATACGAATTCTTGCAAGGCGCAGAATAGTCATAAACCATCTTCTTCTTCATCTCCGGAGGCGAGCGCTTGTAATAAAGATGATACTTCTCAACTTCCAAATGATAACATTCCATCACTTATTACTGGTTTGTCACAGTCTTCAGTGACTCTTTTGCCTTTTGTTGAAATACTAGATTCTAAAGGCAATTTTGTTGCAGTACGTGCCTTGATTGACACCGCTGCCGCAGCATCGTTCATATCCGAGAGTTGTATTAAGCGCTTATGCTTATCACGCAGAAAATGCATAGAAAACGTTGTCGGTATTGGAAATATTCCTAATGTGACTGCAAAGGGTATAGCGGAAAGTGCAATTAAACCAGTAACTCATTCAAACCCAAAATTAGCATTGAAACCGTTTATAACTCCTGAAATTTGCTCATGTTTACCCTCTGCACCAGTTGATTTGAAAAGCTGGCTGATACATCTGTAAACCATCAACAACCTTTATCATTTGATAGTGAACAGTCTTGCTCTGTTAAGTTTTTAGGTTTGCAATGGCAGCCGCAAATCGATAGTTTTACTTATCGAGTTTCTCGTATGTCCGATTCTTGTACAAAAAAATCGATTTTGTCTGATCTCGCCAAAGTATTTGATCTTTTGGGATTTATTTCACCCCTCACTCTCTTCGCTAAGCCTCTAATCCAACATTTATGGATTTTAGGCTGAGAGTAGGATCAAGAACCTCCTTCAGATATTATATCTCAATTTGAAAAGATTTCACTCTGAACTTCTTTTGATATCTTCGCTGAAGATACCTAGACACATTCCTCTCTACAAAAAAGAATGTGAATTACACGCATTTTCGGATGCAAGTGAGGCTGGATATGGTGCCGTAATGTATTTCCGTTTGATTAATGAAACAAGGGTTAGAGTCTATTTAGTAGCTGGAAAGTCCAAAGTGACACCCTTAAAAAAATTGTCATTGCCACGATTAGAACTTTGTGCTGCTGTATTATTGACAGATTTAGTAGAATTTGTTTGCAATGCATATGGGGATAAACTTGTTATTTCCAATACCTTCGCCTGGTCTGACTCTAAAGTTAGTCTCATTTGGATCAAGTCATCACCACATCGTTGGCATACCTTCGTTAGTAATCGTGTTAGTCATATCCAGGATAAAATATCTCCGAATCATTGGCGATATGTTCCTTCTGATAATTATCCTGCTGATTGTGCAAGTCGGGGTTTGCTTCCGGAACAATTACTTCATCACTCTATGTGGTTTAGTGGTCCTGAGTTTTTATTGGAAACGCCAGATAATTGGTCCTCTGATACTTTGAATTTTTCATCTTCGGAAATCCAAAACGAAGAAAGAAAAATTGCTCTGATTTCTTTAGTACCTCGGGATATAGACAGTATTCTTAATAAATTTTCTTCTTTAGAAAAAATGCTTAGGATAATAGCGTTTTGCCTTAGATTTGTAAATAACTGAAGGCATAAAGGAAATAAAAAATTTAATGCACTTTGCGAAACCGATTTTGAAGACGCACTTATGGTCTTGGTAAAGCAAGTTCAATCAGAAGTTTTCTCTAATCACATTAGTCAACTAGAGAGTGGAAAATGCAATTCAAAATCTATTCGAAAGTTAAACCCATTTTTATATGAAAAGGATTTTCTCAGGGTCGGCGGGAAATTATCCAACTCATCTTTGTCGTAGGATAAGAAATTTCCCTTATTGTTACCCCAAAAACACCGTTTGACGAAGTTAATTATTGAAAGTATACATAAGAAATTGCTTCATCGCGGTTTACAGCCTCTGCATTTCTTAATATCACAGCAATTCTGGGTTTTGTCGGCCAAAAATGCTATTCGACACTGTCTATCGCGTTGTTTTAAATGTTTCAAAGTCAATCCAAAACCTGTAGTACCGTACATGGGTGACCTACCTGCTTCTCGAGTATCTCAGTTAAAACCATTTCAGGAGGTAGGTATAGATTATGCAGGTCCATTCTCAGTTACGTTAGGTAAATCTAGAGGCATAAAGTCTCAAAAAACCTATGTTTGCACATTTATATGTTTTGCCACGAAGGTAATACATTTAGAGCTAGCTTCCAATTTGAATAGCAAAACTTTCCTAGCAGCATTTCGTCATTTCGTATCCCGTAGGGTCAATGCAACGATATACATTCGGATTGTGGCACAAACTTTATTGGTGCTTATAGACAATTGACTGACATTATGAGAAAAGCCGTAGTCTGAAGGAATTAAATGGCATTTCAATCCACCCGCGGCACCCAATTTTGGCGGCCTTTGGGAAGCAGGTGTGTGAAGTGTCAAAGTTCACCTAATTCGAGTAGTAGGAGCACAAGTATTGACTTTTGAAGAGTTCTATACCGTACTCGTGCAGGTTGAGTCTGTTTTAAATTCTAGGCCACTACATCCTATGAGCAGTGATCCTAATGATATTTCTGCGCTTACTCCAGGTCATTTCTTAACTTTAGAACCACTTACTTCATTGCCTTTGCACGATTATGCAAATCGTAATATCAAGCCACTTCAACGTTGGCAATTAATTCAAAGATTGCATTCCGACTTCTGGAGGAGATGGCATCTTGATTATTTAAATACGCTGCAGCAGCGTTCTAAATAGACAAAAAAGAACTTAAACATTGAAGTAGGTGACTTAGTGGTTATAAAAAATGAACAGCATCCGCCTTTACGTTGGGCGCTTGTAAGAGTAATGAAAACTCATCCTGGTGCCGATGGCATTTGCCGCGTTGCCACAATAAAAACCGCCAATGGCACCTTTCAAAGGCTTGTGTCTAAGCTGTCCCCATTGCCACTAAATTGGCAATAATAAATTTGAATTTGTTGTGTTTGTAAAATAGTTTGCTATTTTAAGGTCAGCGGTATGTTTTATTTAGAGATAAATTGTATTAATTTTTCTTTGTTCTTTGTTTAATTCTTTAATTTAATTTAACTAATACTGCCCAATCTTAGAAGTTGGCGTATGGGCAGTCATGGCAACGTTGTTGTTGATTTATAGAAAAGAAAAAAACTGTCATAAAAATTAAGGCAAGTGAAAAATTGTATATTTTCTTACAACATTAATTACCATACATACAGTCCACGTTCAAAGGTTTTATACTATTACGAACTCTTTGAGTTTACGTCGGGTGTGAAACAATTGTTGTTGTTGTATAATTACAAACTCATTTGCTTCTTTAGCCATTACGAAAATATAAAATAAGGCGGCAATAAAAAAAATTACTTATCTGAAGGTCACTGGCCTAAAATCGTTCTAAAATCGTTTCTCGTCTGTTACTGAATTACAAATACAAACGGATGGCAAGAAAGCTATCAGAAAGTTGGTTATCTGGAGGTCAATAACTCAAAGTGGTTCATCACCTGATCGTGATACATTTCGAGACTTGTTGGGTTAATTACAGGCTCATTCGTTTCAGTAGCCACAACAAAAAAAAAGATGAGGTACCAATAAAAAAGGTCGATTATCTGGAGATCAGTAACTCAAAGTTTTGTATCATCTAGACACGGTACGGATGGCATTTCAAGACCTATTATTATAATTACAGTTTCATTCCTTCCTTTAATCGCTACAAAAACGGCAGGTAAGACTGCAGTAAAAAAAAGTCTGTTATCTAGAGGTGGCTAACACAAGGTTATTTATCGCCTGAACATAGGACTGCTGGAACTTTAAGATTTGTTAGTATCAACAATCAGGAAATCATTCATCTGCAGGTCAGTAACTCAAAGTCACTTAGTATAACTATAAGTCTTGATAAAATGGCAAGCTCGTTTTCGTCTTTAGCTGCCACAAAAACACAAGATTACACAGCGTTTACCAAAGTTGGTTATCTGAAGGCTACTAACTCAGAAACGCTTATCTTCTTGTGGTAGTATGGATGGCACTATAAGACTCAGTACAATTACAAGCTCATCTTATTTTTTAGCCTCAACAAAAACAAAAGGTGAAGTATCAATGACAATATACGCAACTTTGAAGTTTCAGTTTCTTTATCATCTTGTGATGATGTTACTAAAGGTCAAACCGTTTCATTACTGCGTTTGCTTTGGAGTCTAGCTCTTTAACTTGCAAAGTTGTGACACTTCCTAGGATTTTCTTCCGGTTTCTTCTTTCCAACTGTTAATGTTTTTATTTCTTCTATGATGAATGGGTTTGTCTTTGCTTATGTTATAGAAGGGACTATAGTCAACTCTCATAACACAACAAAAAGTGAAAGACCTTCATGATCGAAAAAATACTACTTAAAGCATTGGGGAAATTTATTGATGAGTAGCTTTCGTTGTGCTAAGGTCATTCGTGCACTTTGTTTACCCAACCATTTCAGCTAAATTGTGTAAGATTATTTTTGTTTTCTTACGAAAATGTACAACTATAGAACTATCTTTAACTTAATTCGTCTGACGACTATGAGGAGATCTAGCTACCCATCCTATTCAAGAAGAGTCTTAATACAAGCATTTACTGTTACATTGAGAATTTTGAATTTAGTCTCCATGGCCACAAGCTTCTTCTAACCACGTGCCATAAGGTTATAATAGGTTCTAGCTTTCTTGGTACAAAAGACCAGATTGATTGACACTTTTGCAGCATTTTGTAGATTTTGCTTCCAGATGTACTTTTGCTGCTTTAGCTTAGTTGGGTAATTTTTTATTAGTCCCAAACTGACTTGACTTTTCTGTTCGTTGAAAGACCTAGATTTTTTATTTTGTAGCTTTGTTTTACATCATGAAATTCTATGGTTCTACTGTATTCATTTCATTGATTTCAAACGAGGCTGTTTTGTTTTTTTTCTATTCTTCTGTTAATAAGATGTTTTAATTCTAGCTTAATTCAAACGCAGTAGGAAGCATTAAGAGAAGCATTGTTCTAAAAAATAAAACAAATTTAAGAATGTACTTTGTTTTGTCACTAAAACAACCTTTCTTGAACATTTTAAAGAGATTTATAAGAAGGTTTCATTTTAAAATAAGATATTTCTTTCCGCTTCCTTGAATCACTCCAATTACGTATAATGTGATTAAGGCAAGCATTAACACAAACAAAGCACAAGTCTGTCCATTATCATTATACTATAAACAAGAAATTGCCAGCTTGAATTGCAATATAATTCATTTTTATTGCTTACCAACACCGGAAAAAATATGATTTTCCGCTGCATAAGTTACCAACCAAATCGTATGTACAAATTTAACGTCAATAACCCTATAAAACGAAAATTTATATATCAAAATAAGTTTCTGGAGTTTTTCAAGCGCCATTAGATTCCGATAAACAATGAAATCTGAGAGGAATTTAGTAGGTTTTTGCAAAAGAAAAATCTTGAGCAAATATAGGAAAACTCTTAGATGAAGTGGTTCGTTCGGCCGATTTATTGCGACCTAAATCTGCACCAACAGCATAAATGCTATAAAAAAGCGTTTTTCGAGATATAATAAAATATTATGGCTTCTACACTGATGATGCCATTTAAGAAGGGATATAAAATAAAATGTAAATTACAGAAGAAATTAAGCTTTTTGTCAGCATTCTTCTATTTGAGTTAGCGAACCGCTCTAGGCTCTAGTGAAAATATTATTATTGATAAATTGTCATATTCAGGACCAATCCTTACACACGTGAATGAAGCAATCTGTAGAATAATATGTGATTTGCTTCATAAACGTGTTGCCTAAAGGTAAATATAACAAAACATATATATCTTCCATCGTGGCACTTACATAAAAAGTAGCGAAAAGATTTTTTTGTATTTCTTGAAAACAAATGTAGCTCGGTTAATAAATGATCTTTATTACACTGACGACAGACTGTTTCGGCATTATTAAAAAGACTAGACAATATTTCTAGCTCATATTTCAATACCAATGTCGTTTAAGGTAACATTGAAATGCCAGACTACCATCGTACTTATTATTATTATTTTTTTAAGAAAGGTTGTAATTGAGCCTTTGTTGTACATAAACTCTCTCTCTCGAATGCGACTACTCTAACAACAAAAAAAGATAGCTATTACCCTATAGCACAATAATTACTAATTTGACTTTTAAAATAAAGCGCAAGAAATTTTCAATTAACAGAGTATTGAAACAAGAAAAAACCAATTCAGAGCTCCAGTTTTCCAAGAAAACACAACTACAAGGCAAAAATTTTAACAATTTGAAAAAACAATAATAATAATTAATGAAATCAGCAGAAAAAAAAACAGATAATAAGCAAGTTAAATTTCATATTAAAAATATCTAAATATATTAAAGTTCAATAGACGTTAAATAAATTTCTAAGAATCAAATTCTCTTGCAAATACATTAATCTTATTACTTAAACCATTCGACTAAGCATACAATAAAATGTAATACAACTTATATCCAACTTGCAAATAAAATTTCTAAATAGAGTAAAATTTATAATTTTAATTGGAAACACACAACAAATTAAGAGAAAAGAACACAGCCTTACCACAAGTCTATAAATTCCTGGAATTTTACAGCACTGTAAAACTGGAACCGGAGACAAATCTGCAACAAACTACGAAAAACAAATACACTTCTTGTATCAAAACAAACATCACTAGCCACCGACTCTCAAATTTCAGGTGAGGGAACAAGCTAAAGACACTAAAAAAAATCTACCATGAGACCTAGAAAAGCCAGAATAAACTCACTTACCCTCACTGAATTGAGGCTTGTCACTCAAAAAAATATGCAGCCCTTACACAAATACTACAACGTACTGCATCGGCGACAAATTTCACCCCAATGACTTTACCTAAACACAAAGTGCAATTCAAACACCTCAGAAACCAGCTTCTACCAACGAAAATTCCGGTTCTCAAAAACTAAAAAAATTAACTAAACAAGCGACAACTAGGAGATGTAATTTTTGATAACCAACACTATGATCAAGTAGCAAAGATTATGCAGTAACTGACAAAATTCCAAGTCACGCAAGAACATAAATTGTACAGTACAATTAAATAGAGATTAAACCGAATGAGCTTAACAAATGAAAAGGTATAGAAATCCCAATTTCATTTCACTTCCTGTATCAAAAACATAAGATCAACCACATATGAGCCAACCTTTAGAGAAATGAACAAGTAAGAATTTACACAACCAATTTACCCCTAACCACTTATTCGAATATCAAAGATAAAACATAGGAATGGTTGCGAGGTAGTAATTAAAGATAAAATCTAATGTACAAATCACTGAATCGTGATTTGAAAAATCCAACCCTTATCAATTTGTTAACATGATCTATAGTGAAGTAAAGTAGAATTACGTCACAGCCGTAAAAGTTTAACATTCGAGAATCATAAAAATTTAAATGTATAAGGAATTATATCTTGTGTCACGCTAGCAAAAATAAATAAATTAGAAAAGTTCGTCAACCCTAATTTAAAAAATGTAAGAAACTGCAACAGTTAATCAACCTCTCAATGTGGACTTATCACTGTTAAAAATGCCCTCTACAACAAGAGTAATCTATTAAGAAAATACGAGAAACACCAAAAACACATATTAAATACAACAAATGTAACGGAAGTTACAAATAAACCTTACAAGTTGGCGGATTAAGTTGATTCCGCTTGCTCGAGTGAACTAGCAGAAAGCATTCCAAGCCAAACGTAGTAGCAATCGGCCAGATATAGGTAGCAGCTGGATTTCCTCACTAGAATTATACTAATTAATTTTTCCAGTATCCAGATCAGACCTCCAGCAGTATCTTATCAAAATCATTAAGATTCCCCTCTCTCAACTCAAACCAACCGCTTTAAAATAAATTTCCCTGCACCTGCAAAGAATAAGGCAATACCAACAAAAACAAACCATGGTAGTAAGCAAAGTAAGCAAGTTATAAATATTTTTCCACCAAAGACGTGTGGTTGTTTTGGCTCCTCTCTGGAATCTCTTCGACCAAAAATGTTTGTATCTAGTGCAGCTTTACGCCGGAGATATCATTCAAATGTTTTCTTTTATATGGCAACAGAAGCATGGAGAAGTAAAACTTGACATTGTGCATGGTTGGTGATGATGCCAGCGTTACGATGAAAAACTACGTTTGTACGTTGTAGTTAAATGCCGACCCAGACGTTGGTTGTCGACGAAGATGAACTGGCGATGGAAACAGAGAAGAGCGGTTAGCGTGTCGTTATTATGTAGTTGGAATTTTATATTGATGCCAGGGTTGGTTGGTGCACAGATGTTGCAGAAGTGCGTTGATTGTAGCTAAAGTTGTCTACGTGTTGATTGCATTGTAAATGAATTTTGAAGGCCATAATGTGGGACTATCGAGAAGAGCTACGCATGTGGTTGGACAAAAGGTACAATAGATGAAGACGACGGAGAGGACGAATTCGACGGAAAGGGGAAGCTTGTAACTTCGCTGTTTAAAGTATACATAAGGCCTTCAAAACCACCTTCACACGCACGTGCTGTAGAGATAGGAGAAAACGATGTCAATTTCAAAATCGAGACTTTGAGGCTACCAACTACTAGCGCCGCGCTGCGTAAAAAGAACTACTGGACTCATCCTCAAACGTAGGTTAAACCTGGGCTGTCAGTTTGGCTTCCCTTGGTGTTTAGGTCCACTCCACAGGAAGCTAAGGTAACAGTGGAAAAAGTCCTCGGCAGGGACGAATGACTCTGGCACGAAAAGAAAGAATTAAAGTACGGAGGTACCACTAACCAACAGTACGCGGAACTGAAAGAACATAGTATAACAAAAGCTTTACCAACTCCAATACACGTACCACCTAGAGAACGAATTGATCTTAATAAAGTTACGTACTTCCCAATATCAAACCGGGTAACAGCTTAACCGGTGTGCGGACATTTTAAGTAGACGGTTGTTCCTGGGTATTCGGTCCTTGCGTGCATAACTCTGTTGTCATCTACTTCGTATAACCTTTACATTTTAAATGCAAAGGCCCCGAGCGAAGTTCTCTCTTTTTTCTTATTTGTCTTCCTGAGTTGCCTGTGTTTGCATAGGGTTGATTTCTTGGCGCTGCTTGTTGGACGACCACGTTATGCCGACCGGTGAATGATCTTCGTACTCTCCCGGTAGCTCTGTTTAACACCTCTCCGGATTAGGGTTAGCCAACGGTGGCGTACAGTCGTTCGCCATCTATCTCTACAGTGCAAAGTCTGCATTTCAATAGTATTCTGGAATCTTCGCGTTCGTAGTCGTAAGGTGGCTTTGAAGTCCCCATGAGTCACTACTAGCGTCTGCTGCTACCGGCTGCTATCGCACTCCACCTCCACAATAAACGGTGGTGGTAATGTGAAATCCTGAAGAGACATATGTACGCGTTAACCGTATTTACCCAAACACAACGGACGTGACTGCAGTTATACCGACAACAGGTTAGTCAGTATGCTATCACAACATCCAAACGGCAAACCAAGCTGCTAACCACCACGTCTCAACTCTACGTACCGAAGAGGGTAGCTTACAAAACTTAACAGTTACCAATACTGAATTTAGGAACATCTACCACTAAATTCTACCACTACCACTATGGTCTAGGAGACTCATAAAGAGCCTAGACGGCCTTCTGCCAGAATGACTGGAAAACAGTTAATAGAAAGACATAAATCGTTAACTTTTGATGTGTTTCCTTTTTTAGATTAGATTAACATAAAAACTTAATTTTAATTTAGAAAAGTTAATTTGGTAATAATAAATGTAGATGCTTTACACTTGGGCTAGTATCTAGTACGTGAATTAAAGTCGAATTATTGAGCCAATATTTTTTTTAAAATTAGTACATTTATACCCTGAGAAAAAGAATTAATTTTAGCGGAAACTTAGTAATATGTTGACTACTAAATTCAATTTTGTTCATGTACATTTTTGAAATCTACGGATCATTTTGGAATAAAATGTGCTCTTGTGTTTTATTCATGAGATGCAACCTTTTCGGGTAAATCCAAATCAAAGTCTAAGATTCTCGGTTCTCCCACCATCTTTAAACAGTATGCATAAAAAAATGAATTTTGTGTGGAGATGGGCCGTGGCTGCTCCTAACACATATTATTAAACAGCTGCAGATATTAAGATTTTTGGTAATGGCGACCTTTCAGACTAGTAATTTGGCTAATGATAGATACTTACCTTGACAGTACCTCCTTCTTTAGTAAGTACTGCGATTATTTTTGTCTGGCTTCAGTAATTGATACTGAGAAGAACTTCTTTCTGTCCTTAGTGTATTTGACTAAAATCTACCAAAAACCTGCGCCACCATGGCTATTTTAATTTGAAAAAAACATACTTCTTCGGGGCTACTTTATACAAGCTTTTTGAATCTTCTTATCTTATCATGTGTTAGAATTTCAAAGTTCAAATCGAACCATAAAAAGCCTGCGAAAGATTAAAAATACCAAAATCGACATATGGTTTGAAGTTTAGCTTCAGTTGGTGGTCTTCAGAATATTATTTTTCTTTGGGGTCAATAGTAAATAGAATTGAATCGAAAACTGGAAACAAATAAAAGTTCTAGACAGTGATAAAAATCAGAAGCTTTTATTTGTCCTAAATGCTAATTGTATGGAACCCGTAAAAAAGTAAAACATGAAGAAAAGTCTAAACCTTAAATAAGCAAGCAAAATCAAACTGTAAAAGTTCTTTCTTGGATAATGGAAACGGAATAAGCAAGTCACGTTTGCAGACTTCTAAGTAGGAGATCGCCAGACGTTTTTTTCATGCAAAAACAAAATACCTATCAAACAGCTGTTATTAGCCAGAAAAATGCAAATCTCAACCCAGATCGCGCATACGATTGTTTTAAACAACCGTCTTTGGAACATAGCTTATAATAGCTTAGAACTACGACCATGATGTTAAATAAGACTTCTTCTTCCTTTACCTATATCGGTTATGGATACTGTGACATTGTCTCCAATTTTGGCTTATCGGTGTAGCTTATGGCTTGATTGTTTCATTTGTTTGGCCTATTTTGTAGAGAAAGTACAAATCTCTTCCAAGCTGTTTCTATATTGCTAACGTCATTACTAACTTGGTCATTTCATTGTTCATCCTTTTTATGACTATTCACTTTCACTTCTGTTGCTTCAATGTTTCGTTGTCATGTCTTATTCTACCTCGCCCGAATTTGTTTATGATATGACTTTCTTAAAGGTCTTCTTTGATATGCAGATTACAAACTACTTCGTTGCTCAATTTATTCTGGACTCCACACCAAACATGGCTTTGTTGATACCTAAGTAGTTTGTTATTTATTTATTTGCGGTTGTTATAGATAATGCAAGAAGCGCCAAATAGCGTGAACATGTAATGTGGTACTTCTTTAGCTTTCTTTTATCAATTTGTGATTTGCATCATTTTGTGATTGCATAACTATTAAATCCACCCGACAGCGACTATTCGTTTGATTATGCAAAAATCGTCGAGAAATCTTTTTTCTTCTTGTTCGTTTTGCGTTAAACCGAAAGAGAGTAAGAGCTTTGCATCAATGCTAGATAATTAAAAAATTCCAAAAAGGTTAATAACAATTAAAAATTTTATTTGCATGTTAATTTCGATTTTAGTGTACATTTCTTAAATTTTATTTTATACTAGAATTCAGTTTACTCTTATCACATTAATCTTAGAAAAAAAACATCAAACTATTGTATTTAAGTAGGTATTAGTTTAATGTGAGCTTTAGTTATAAAAAAGAGCGTTATACAAAACCAAATTTGACCGTGAAAGGAAGGGAAAGACCCTGTATTAAT
>VTPC01008830.1:0-24551 GCA_011009095.1 Ignelater luminosus | reverse complement strand
TTTTTTATATTTTTAATATTCAATAAACGCCTTCAAACACATCACAACATAGAGAGAGCTTAAGGAACTCAAATAATTATATCATAAAAGTAAAATAAACAAATTTTAATAATAACAAAAAAAAAGCTGAATGTAATGAACGCATACACACATTGCGTCCTCTCAACCATCCGCGCTTGGTTATACTACCACACCCTATTTCTGTCCTCTTTCTTTCACTCATAAAATGCAGGCGCACGCACTCTTCTGCCGCTGCGAGTTAAGTTAATTGTGGAAGTGTTACAATATTTAAAATCTTTAGTATTGATTGCGATCTAACCCCGATGCTTGTTGTCATAATTGGTTGCATACACTGCAGGCGTTTTGGCGTTTTGGTCTATTATCATTGTTTTAAAATGTGCAATTTTCCTTTGGGCCTTATCAAATTTTTTTCTTTTTTTATTTTTTGTCAAGATCCAAAAAAGGGTGTACGTTTTCTAGATGTGGTTTTTCCGATAAAGATCTTTAATGAACACCGCCGTAAATCGATTATCGGATATTTATATTTTGGTAAAATTATTACCTGGGAACTAACTATACTCATTCTTTGACAAAAAATATTTGTTTGTATAAATTTTATTTACATATCCTTGAACTCATGATACCATGATTTCCTTCAAGCCTATCCACACCGCAGGTAATTGTTCTGTTCTGCTAAAATTTGATTTATCTAGATAATAGTTAAAATTCTTTTTTCTATATCAGCCCCAACGTTATCCTTGGTTATACCTGTAACTACGTTGGATGAGAGAATGTAATAATATCGAAGTTTGCTTATGGATGATTTTTCAATCAACAAGGTACATACTAATTTAGAGAGTAGCAGCACTCAAGATAGAACTTTTCTTTATTCTTGTGTTGCCACTTGTTTGAATTGCATCCCGTCGTTCGATTTAACTAGCAGTGAATGTTAAGTATTTGATGAAATTTCTAAAGCATTATTTATGAATTTAATATCATTCTTTCTATTTAATTTATTTAATCTTGAGTTTTTTTGCTTCTTTATTTATAATAATAATTAACAACCCAGTTTACATAGATTTAATTAAAATTAATTATCCTAAAACGTAGATAAGCAGGTGCATATGCAAGTCAAGTTTGGAGGAATTTTTAACCTCTACATTTTGCGGTTGTATATTATAAAAACATTTTTGCTTATACAAAGTGTTGTTTAGTTCATACCAATAAAATCTATTTAGGTTTAGGTATTCTTCAGAATTTAAGTTTCTTGAGATGATGAAACAATATGTCATTCTGCATATACGTCAAATCATAGAGACAGTCATTTAAAAAAAACTGTATCGACAGAAACTTTGTTTTCATTGTGCACGTATTAGTAAAACAATATTAAACCTAAAAAAAACATTCTGTATTGTTTTAAAATAAATGTAGACAATGATTTCAGTATTGAACAATATCTTTAACGTCAATATTAAATTGACACCTTTTTTTTTTTTTTTAGAGAAAGGTCAGCAAATTGAGTTTCTTTAAATAGAAAACAAAAAACACTCAGTTAGTTAATTTTAGAGTTAGTTACCAATTGGTAATTAGAAATAAAGTTCCGAAGTGACACTAAAATAATCCTTAAGATTAAAAATGAAGAATTAATACTAGAGATTATTTAACTTTTTTAAGTAAGTAAGTAAGTTTTGTTAAGTTAATAGTAGTGTTTTGTAATTTTAACTTTGCAAATCCCTTCTTAGTGCCTGAAGTTGAGAGTCAGTTAATGATTTTATAAGTAGATCAAAGTCGTTTAGTTTTTATTTTTTATTTAATTTATAAAAGTTTTAAAAGACATTTCAAGCAGAAAACCGGTCTATTAATTTTAAAATATTTTCAAATTTTAGATAAGTTTGAAATACGTTTTTTGTTTCGGAAAGTTAAGAACAGAAATTAGTTCATTATTAAAACTAAAACCTTGTTTTAGAGTTTATAAATTTCGCAAATTTTGCAATTCCCACAAAATCCTCTTTAGATAAATTTTGCAAATCGAGTTTTTAATGTGAAAACTTTTTCCACGTAATTTAAATAATTCAGTAATTTAGTAAATTTTTAGGCTTACACTCTTTTTAAATTTTTTAATAATTGGAGTTTTCGCTTTCATAATGTGGCATTCTCTAAAATTTTAGCTACACCAGGGCCTCATTTAACAATCAATTTATAAATAATAAATTGAAATAATTTATTAAGTTTCTTTTATAACGAACTAAATTGATGGAACTAAATACTTACACAAATATTGAAATTCCAAAACCAGAAAAAAAATGTTGAAGGATACGAAAAGATTACCCACATCTGCGTCAAAGAAAAGATTGCACAAGACCACCCTCTGCGACAAAAACGATATGAAGGTTTTCCAAATGAAATCCCAAACTTGTTTTTCATGTCAAGGACACATATTTCTAGTGATATTCCAGTCTTAATTAAATTATTATTTACTACGTTATTGCGTCCTACTGTTCTTTAATTAGGTCTTCAGAACAGGAAATTTAATGAATGAATAATGAGATAAAACAAGTAGAGTACAAACAATAAAAGCTTTAATTTTCAATGAAATTCAGAAGTGATAATATAAAAAATGTATTGAAATTGGAAATATTTTTTGTTATTTTTCTGCTTTAATGAAATGCAGCATTTTTAAAAAATTATTCTCTCATTTCGAATAACTGAAACTCTCTGGAAATTAATCAAAGAACTCGAAGCACAATGTCGGTCTGATTTCTTTCTGCTTTCCAATACAGAACGAAGTCTTAACAGTTGCTATAACAAAAAGTTCCTTTTTAAGCTTTAAAGAAGGCTTTAAAACCTGAAACTTTATATTATAAAAAAAAGTTAGATGAAAAAGTCATCTTAAGTTCTCGCAACAGACTTTTTTATTTATTTGTAGGTAGTCGTCGTTACTTCATCGTTGTAACAAAAGAACGAATATGAAATACACAAAAAATACTTTTTTTCTTTCAGATTTACGGAAAGTTGCCAACCGAAGCTAATTTTAGCATTTTAAGCATAAAAAAGTGCAAAATATTTTTTGTACTATAATGCAGACCTACCCTGAAAATATTGATACGCAAAAACACACAATATACAGAAGCGACAAAAAGGTTCTCGAGTTTAGATATATAGAGGAAATTTAATTGGATTTTGAAATCAGTTTTGAGACTGCATTTGCAGAGCAGAGGTTTTCCCTATGGAGGGAAAAACATGACAGGTAATCCATTTTATAGAGTTGACATATACATTTTTTCTGTGTTAAATTTAATGTGGTGCGTATTTACATTAATCTTAAATATAATTTTAAACTTTTAGTCGATAGTAATTTATCTTCAATGAGGAGCTACAAATTTTGCCACACTTTGCAAGAAACACTTTTAACAAATAAAATAATGTCGATCGGTTGTAGTAAACGTTTAAGTCTACATACAAACGGATGCGGTGTAAGATTCGTTGAACATGTTGTGTTCTAAGTGGGAAGTTTACAATACAAGTCGAGTCTAATTAAACCTTCGACAAACATCAGCAACTATATTACAAACTATTACATATACATACACGAAACCATAAATTTACAATAAGCCAAGAAATGTTAAGCTCTTTTAGTATGTGAGCATAAACAGTTTACGTATTTGTATAATTGTCTTGTTAGAAATCGAATTTACTTAACTGACATTTGTACATTATTAAAGCGTACCAATTCTCTGAACTACGAAACCAAAAAAGAAATTTGTTAAAAGATTTATACATACAGTGTGGACAAAAAAATGTTTTTTCTTAAACGCAGAGGTTAAGAAAAACCACAAAAGCTTGGATTACAGATTTTCATTACACTGCACAACTCAACTTCTTCTATTATAGTCATGATCATGTAAGATGTTATTAAAATGACTGCTAGAGAATCTTAGCTTTTACAACCCTTCAAAGATACTGAGAAATTGGAAAAAACAATTGAAATATTTCGTACAAAAAGAACAAAAGTAAAGGACTTCAAGAAAACGTCGAAGTAACGCGTACCGCGTAGACATGGTATGTTGATGATGTGTTTAAACCAAATCTGCTGAGATAAGTTTTTTCTGTACCACATAGTTTGAGAGCAAACCGGAGTATCAGACACAAGATGAGAAAGTTTGTGAGAGAAAATGTTTTTGAAAGACAAAATTCAAAGCAGGGAAAAGCATTGTCTATTAAGACCCCTGACAGAGAAAATAAATTTTAGGTAGTTCGCACTAAATGAGAACTAGAAGAAACTATCCCAAATTTTAAGGCGACGTGAAGTAAGAAAATATCCTTTACGACGTTGCGTATGTGAAAATTCAAATCATTGAGCAGGAAATAGCATTTTGCTTCCCAACGCTTGAAAAAGGCAACAATCACTATAATATCCAAACCTCTTATATATCTTACTTTCTACAGAACCATATAAATCGTCGAGAAAAAATTGATCAATAAACGGTCACGATTTTCGACATTAAGCGGTTTGGTACGAACTTTCGGCCTGCCAACCAACATTGCATGCACTTGTATCGAGTTTTGTTCAAGGTGTACACACCGTTAGCCAAGACTACATTATTTTGCTCCTCCTGTTTACCCACTGTTACGAAATTTCTCATCTCTAGAACCTACCTGTCACAATTCATCGACGACAATGGCACAGCTTTCTTAGTAACATTTTGCAGCTCTGCAAAAGAATCAGATATTATGACGTTAGAATATATTAGAGCGACGTGAGACTAGGTTCAGGACGTGGAGAATCAGATCAAACCCACAAAAACTAACATTTTTCTATCTTGTCACAGCAAATACACTAAAAAGGCTAAGTTCTATCCAACAGACATCCACATCTCCAATTGTCACCATCTTTCATATATCTCAAAATCAATTTTGCTCCCCGAGGGTGGGGCAAAAAACTGAAGCACTGACTAAACTATGTTCAGCAGCGCAGCGACTTGCTCTTTAGGTTCAGCGTCAACACTTCAGACTGCCACCCAAAGATGCTGTTACAAACATACAAAATCTTAATTCAATATACGATTCCTTATTCTTTAACTATTTCAGCCAATATGCGATTGCTAGACTTCAGCCAAAGGAGGATGATCCTTCTGAAAGGCTTTCACCCTTCAAAGGAAGTATGTCGCCTGGCTGGATTTCCTATAGTTTCCCAAGTTTTTAGAACTTTACTTTCCAGAAAAACGCAAGAAAAAACATAAGCATTTCTCTGCCACACATGTAAAGCATGTCGCTCTCTATTGACTCCATCTATTTCAAAACACAAGAAGTTGTTCAAACAAACTATAATGTAAGAAATGAGCTGCTCCTGCTTTTACCATTTACGTGCAAATAAACTCATTTTTAAACACTCTGAAAGCACCTTTTAGATGTAATGAATGATATACAAATAAACAATATCTACAAGTAGAAACAAAACTAGCACTAACATCAATATTTAACTTGAATCATTAAATAGAAATCTTAAGTAATCCAGCATAAATTGTTGCGTTTGCAGAGACAGTCTAATGGTAGTTCTCATGTAGACCGTGGTTACCTGATAAAATTGTCAACCCAGTAACCATTAGGACCAACTTGCGTGGTTATTCCGATGTTTGGCCTTGATAACATAGCATAGTTAAGTCCTTTCGTAAAGTTATACTGGAGATAATAAAGGTCGTTATAAGCCTACATAATTCTTGACTAAAATCTCAAAGAAAGTAAAGACGAACATCTATGGAAAATGTTTTTGGGTGTGGTAAAGCGTTTAACTTCAACATAATCGCATTGAAAAATCGAAAAGTGTAAAGGTCCCAAGCTAGATAATCTCATCTGTCGCCAGTATGCAAAGCGATTTGCTTGTTGTGCTGGCAGAAGATAGACGAACGCCAAGCTTGCACTAAATAATACAATAAAAAAAACTTGAAAAGAAAATTACAATAACTAGTAGTCCGAGGCGAATATGATGAAAACCTAAACCTGAAATACTAACTAACTGTGCTCCTTAAATATTTATTTACGGTTCACAAAGTGAGGCAGCGGATCCTTCTAACTCCCCAGAAAGAAGTTCAGACTGTTGAGAAAACACAGTCAGATTCCTTCGCAGAGTGAACAGCTTCAAAAAATATTTCAGAAGGTGTCTATAAAGAAATCCTCAACAGAGTCGAATAAGAATTTGATGCACACATCACTTCTATCCGAGATCTCACATTAACATGTAAATAGATTAACGGAAAAGTTGAGTAGAAGCCAAGAAAGATTTAATCAAGCAACGTGGGGGGACAGAAATGAATCTCACGTTCATCACAATAATTGCAGAGTTTAGATCCATGTCAAGAATAACAATCTAATATAAGATTAATAGAACTGCAAGAAATCCAATCGCAAAACGAGTATTCATCAAGAGTAAGAGCTCAATTGGCATCTAATATTTTGGATAACGTATAGACTCCTCCCAGAACAGCAACTACTTCAACGTTAAGAATATCCATGATGCCTTTAGTGCAGTATTTTGACAAGAACACTTTTAACAAGTGAAAAAAGCTTCTTAACACATCGTTCAATAAGTCCCGAGACTAACCCAGAGATGGTGCTAGTAGTACCAAACTAGCCACGTTTCCCTAGAGTGCGAACCTTCACATGAAACGTGTAAAAATTTCACGTCGATTGGACCACAAACAGCAGAGTTATCGAGGTTAGAGTAAAGTCACTTTGTAATTTGTTTGAAAAATGGAACAAAGCGAGTTTCGCGTGTTGATAAAACATTGTTTTTTAATGGGTAAAAACACCGTAGAAGCCCAGCAATGGCTTGAGAAACGTTACCCGGACTCCTCTCCATACAAATCAACGATTTGTCGTTGGTATGCTGAGTTTAAACGTGGTCGTACGGACACAAACGATGCGGAACGTTCGGGTAGGCCTTTGGAAGCCGTTACACCGGAAAATGTGAGTGAAGTATTCAAAATCGTAATGAAAAATCGCAAAGTAAAGGTCCGTGAGATTGCAGAAATGACACAGATATCATCTGGAAGCGTATTTACAATCCTTCATGAAAAATTGAGCATGAAAAAGGTTTTTTCCAAGTGGGTGCCGCGATTGCTTTCAATGGAACAAAAACAGCAACGAATCGACGATTCTGAGAGCTGTTTATCGCTATTTACTCGCAATAAAAAGGATTTCCTGCGTCGATACGTGACCATGGATGAAACATGGATACATCATTTCACTCCGGAATCGAATCGGCAATCATCTGAGTGGCGCATGGCTGGCGAAAGCCGCCCAAAGCGTCCAAAAACGCAGCAATCTGCTGGCAAAGTCATGGCGTCTGTTTTTTGGGATACACATGGCGTCATTTTCATTGACTACCTGGAAAAAGGTAAATCGATCAACAGTGATTATTATATTGACTTGTTGGTACGTTTGAAGGAGGAGATCGCAGCAAAACGACCGCACATGAAGAAGAAAAAAATCCTTTTTCAGCAAGACAATGCACCATGCCACAAGTCCATGAAAACAATGGCAAAAATCTACGAGTTGGGCTTTGATTTGCTTCCCCACCCCCCGTATTCGCCAGATTTAGCCCCCAGCGACTACTGGCTCTTTGCTGATCTCAAAAAAATGCTCCAGGGAAAAAATTTGGCTCGAATGAGGAGGTCATTGCCGAAACTGAAGCCTATTTTAAAGCAAAGGATAAATCCTTCTATAAACATGGTATAGAAATGTTGGAAAGGCGTTGGAAAGATTGTATCACTCTAAAAGGAGATTATATTGATGAATAAAAATGATTTTTGAAAAAAAAATGTTGTTTTCGTTGTTAGTCTCGGGACTTATTGAACGATGTGTTACCTTATCTCTGTTGAAATCCTAGAAAAAGCGTTGTCCAAATAGTAAGTTTAGTTCCTGGCTTTGATAAAAACCTAACAACAGTTAGCGCCTCTACGGTAAAACATACTTATATTTCAGGTTCTTTTAAGGTTTGCAGAACAGTAGTTTTAATATCCAAAGAAAAAGAATGAGAATTTATTCTTGCTATACTACTCGGTCGACTTTAAAACCTTGCATCGCCTCTTACCTTCACCTTTGCTCTTAAGCCAAGATTTTCTGCACTACTTGAAACCAGGTTGTCCCAAAATTAGATAAAATCAGAAAAACTAGAAGAATTTCGTACAAAAATTTACCTTTGACTCTTCAAAGTTCCGGAACAGAAGGGACTTTGTTAAAACCTTGTTACTTCGCAAAAATATCCTTTTTACGGCCGGCACTTTATACAATCGCGAAGGAATGGCTACATGCTTTACCGTATGCCAGAAAGTGAAATGTTTATTTCTCGACATATTGGCCTAGAGTGTACAAACAAGACTTTGTAGTTTAGAAGGTAGCTGAGGCAGTCCGAGAAAAAGGCTGGAGTGTAAGTATGGAATAAAACAGATTAGAGAAAGTTACAAGTACATACTATTATAACAAAAAACCATATTGTGATCATCAGTGACATCAAATTTCTAATTTTTTGAAATAGCGACGCCTCACATTTCCAGTGGTCTAAACAATTTCGAAATGTCGCAGAACGCTAAGCGAATAAAAAAAAGAATCTACTAAAGATATTTTAAAAAAACAAATTTATAATTGTAACTACCTTACTCGGTGCGGCCGTGATGCTAAGACGAGTTATACAGTGATACACATTCTAGCAATGTCAGAACTTAGCATAGGTCGACAATTAAGCCCAAGTAATAGTTTTGGAATTATTCATCGTGTGCAGACTTAGTAATTTTCTCCACTTCTGAACCAAATAACCAAATTGAGATACACAAAATTCATGAACTCATTGTCAAAAAACGCAAAATAATGGAAGTTTGCAAGTTAACAAGCCGTTTGCCAGCAGAGCAAATTTCAGATATATAGACCGCATCGGTAAGGACAGGTACGAAAACGGAAGAAAGTCTAGGATAGCGTTCTCAGAAACTTCTCAACCTATAATCTCGAGATTCTCAAAGTGAAAATTCTTTAGACAAAGATAAATTTTTTTTAAATTCAGATGAGCAAGAAACGTTTTCTTGGTTCTTCCACTGAAGTTTGTAAATTTTGCTCTAAAAGAAGATGTGACCTGGGATTCAAGAGATAGAAACAAAATTTTCATCAGAAAAGTGATTTAGCAGTTAAAAGTTTAATTGAGCTGCTTGGGTTACAAAATAGTTTTAATTTTCTACAATCCGTTTGGTAAGTGCCGCCATAGATTTGAACGTTTGTTGATGGGCTCAAGTTTTTTTTTTATTAAATTGGTTACATATAGATCCACAATGAACACAATATTTATATGAAAAAAATATTTTTTTTATTTTTCGAATTACAATAGAATTGTGCAAAAGTCTTCGCTTTTTTTTGAGGTAGTTAGCTTTGACTCTAAAAAAGTTGTTAAACAGTTCAATTATTTGACAAGTTATACATCATATCAAAGAGCTAATCTCTGTTGTATCGCATTTTGATTCTTGATTTAAACTTTACAAAGTGAGCAAAATGCCTAACCCCACTGTAGAGATTTTGGCCGTTCTTCGGCATTAGAGTGGGAATTAGGGCAAAGTTGTGCTGATGCAGCTCGTATAACCCGCGAGGCTGAAGATCAAGATGCCATATCAAATCGTACGGCTCAAGATTGGTTCAAAACATTTATTAGTGGTGATACCAGCCTTCAAATGCGCCCTCGAACTTGACGGTTCTCTATCGTAGACCAAGAGGCTTTAAAGCATTTAGCTACAAGCACCTGAGTATTATCAGAGGATCTTAGATCATTCCGATGGACAATATACATATATCTCATATAAAATATTAAATAAAATGATTTTCAAATTAAAAAACCAAAAAGACTTTTGCACAACCCTATAAATGTTTTCTTTTGGTACCCACGGTTAACCACCACGGCTAGTAACATACGTTTTTTTTGTACAGGCCGCGGTAGACAATTGCAGTTCATACAGCCTCTACCAGCCTGTTGTTTTCACTAATTACCAGTTAAGTTCAGTAAACGAGAATGTCGAAAGGTCAGAAAAATGTTCTTTTAGGGCATAGCCTGTTAGGAAAATTCACTACGAACTTTCCGTATTAAACTATTGATTTTTATAAATAACAATATATCCCTCTCCCGTTTGAAATATTTTCGCCTTGTAAATACATTATTTCCTTTTACAATTAAATTTAACGTCTTTCTCTAATATAAAAATCTTTAGTTTAATGCCCCTGACATTAACAGGATTTATGTCGTGAGAACGTTAAAATTATCTGCTACTCTTTTGTGAACTGTTTTCTTAAATATTAAATTAGAGGCAAATTCTACTTTTAGATGCTTACTTTTCTCGTTGCATTTATGTTTTTTCACAGAAATTTAAACCCTTATCTGATAGTTTTATTACCCCTAAAGTTATAAGTTTTGTCAGCTTGACAAGCATAAGTGAAATTTATGGTTCCTGCAAACATCATATGAAAGATGCAAATTCTCGCTATATCCCACCATGGTTGCAATAGTTGATTGGATTGTCTAAACATACGATTCTTTCAATAATCAATTATCTGCTAGTTCAACTCTCTTGAGGGGTTGAAATTGGTATTTGTCGCCTCCCTCAGCTACCATCAAGTCAACGCGCTTTCGCTGTGTTAACCCCAGTGACTATTTGGAATTTAAGAAATTTTGCGTAATACCGTGAAGTTGATACTCCTAATAAGGTGCAAAGCCTGAATGTAAATTGCGCAACTGAACTCTGTATTCCATCTATTAATTAATGATAATTCTCGGTAGGTCCGGATGTATCAAATTTCGTATTCTCGTACCTTCAACACTTCACCGACCAGCAGACCGCTTTAGTAAATTCTACAAGTGAACTTTCATTCTACCGTTCAGTTCATTATCGTACCATATTCGAACTCTTTTTCTTCTTCGAATTTTTATACGAGATTCGATCTGCTGTACCCTACTCAGATATTTTATAACTTAATTAAAATATCGCATTACCCACCGTGTGAGAAAGACGCCCACACTTGTACATATTTATGTGTTATCGCTGCAATATAAGTTTTGCTAAAGTGCCGCGAGTTTAGTACACCGAATGCTAACAGCTCATTCTGCTTATGATCGGATTAGTTCCTGATAGGTGACTATCGCTACCTATTTTTATTATTTCTTTATGACGAAGCATTATTGGCAAACCCCCAATTGCCAATCTGTCGTTGGAATTATTTGCGAGCCTTATCTACAACTTTATCTTCTCACCACCGATCGTCTCGAACTGGCAAAAGACCTGCGAACACCAATTGCTATTAGCGAAAAACCTGTTGAACCGTTCACAGTGGTGACAGGACCGTTCATTTATTTGCGCCTAGTAAATTAGATTACTTGTCAAATTATAACGTAACTGCCTTGTTTTGAATTTCGATAACTTTTATTTGTTTACTCTTTATGAACAAGATTTGTATGTAATTAGCATTTATCTTTGTTGCTTGTACATGTTAAAGATTATTAATGTAACGCTTTGTTATTTAATAATTTTACTCGGATTGTCTTGTTTAACCATAACTTTAATTAGAGGATTTGGCTTAGCTATTCTTACGATTGAGAGCTTCGACTCTACGCAACAACACCTGCAGGTGGTGATTTTAAAGCTAAACTCCGCATTACTTATTGCCCCGAGTTTAGATTATTAAAAATTAATAATACTTTTTAATAATTGACTTGTTTTATTAGCATTAATTTTTACACAATCATGAAGTCACTACCTTGCTTGCTTGAAAACAACTCCACTGAAAGTCGTCATACAAACAGTTTTATTTGCGCAAAAAGATGACTCCACTTACAAGGTGTAATATTTTGTTAAAAAACATGAGTTATTCAAATAATTGCAGAAATGCAAGCTTTTAAAGTCAGTTTCTTGAATATTTCGTGACAACTTTATAATTATATGAAAATATTAATTCAATATCTCTTGTTAACAGGAAAATAGGTGTCATGTATGAAGACCTTCCGTGAGAAAGCAAGCGAAACTAAATATTAATTAATAATTAGAGTAAGTAATAATTGAATATCATAATTCCAGTTTATTCTTGTTATTATTTATGCTTCACTCATACTAGATCAACAAATCTTATCTCAAATATTTACTTTTATTTCATAATACGAGGGAGGTCTGAAAAGTTTCCGACCTCAACGTGAAGATGGCAGCACTCGTAAATAAAAGCTACTGAATTTCGTTGTTCATCTGTTGACAGTTACTCACCAAAGTTTCAGCCATTTTGGACGCGTAGTTTTTATGTAACAGTCGTTTGAGTGAGTTGATGTGAGTTTTTTTGTGAAAATGGACAAAATCGAGTATCGAGCTGTCATTAAATATTTGTTTTTGAAAGGCAATACGCCTTCGCAAATAAAAGATGAGTTGGATTCTGTATATGGGGACTCTGCACCATCATTTACCACAGTGAAATTTTGGGCTGCTGAATTCAAACGTCGCCGTAAGAGCTTGGGAGACGATGAACGTTCGGGACGTCCAAAAACTGCAACGACCGACGAAAACATCGCCAAAGTTCACCAAATGGTGCTAGACGACCGCCGAATTAAAGTGAGACAGATAGCAGAGGTTATGAACATATCAAAAGAACGTGTTTGTCACATATTAAATCAACATTTAGGCATGAAAAAGCTGTCCGCTCGTTAGGTGCCGCGTTTGCTCACCTTAGACCAAAAACGTGTTCGAATGAACATTTCCAACGCTCTTTTGGCGCAGTTTAGGCCGATTAATTACTGTAGATGAAACTTGGATACACCATTATACGCCCGAAACAAAAATACAGTCCAAACAGTGGACTGCAAAGGGGGAACCGGCTCCAAAAAAAGCAAAACCCGTTTTTTTCGGCTGGGAAAGTGATGGCGACTGTTTTTTGGGATAGTCATGGAGTTATTTTAATCGATTATCCTCAAAAAGGAAAAACCATTACAGGAGCATACTATGCATCATTACTTGACAAGCTGAAGGCAGAACTTGCGAAAAAACGGCCACATTTGCAGAAAAAGGAAATCCTCTTTCACCAAGACAACGCACCTCAGCGGTTGGCATGGCGAAAATCCACGAATTACGGTTTGAACTGCTTGACCATCCGCCTTACTCACCAGATCTAGCCCCAAGCGACTTCTTTTTGTTCCCTCATCTAAAAATTTCGCTCGGAGGACAAAGATTTTTGTCAAATGAAGAGGCAATCACCTTCGTGAACAATTATTTTGCAGGGAAAAATGCCGAGTACTATTTGGACGGGTTACAGAAATGGGAGCATCGCTGGGAGAAGTGTGTAGAGTTACAAGGAGACTATGTTGAAAAATAAAAACAAAATTTCAGAAAAAATGTCTTGTATTTTTGTTAGGTTGGAAACTTTTCAGACCACCCTCGTATGTATGTTTTTTGGCTTACTTTTTCTATTACTAAATGTACCGTACTGGATTGTTAAACCGTAAATGCAGATACGTTTCATCCGGTTTTGTTTGCCGTATATTTATTTTTATTTTATGTTTTGTCTTTTGTGTGCTTCGTTTATGTGTTTCTAACTGTTTATTCAGGATTATGTTATGTTCGAATTGTGTAACCGGCTTGCTGTAACTTTCTCTTGTATATTTAATTGCTTTACAGTATACTAATATATATATTAACTTACCTTGATCTTTTATTGTTTTGCGTCCATACTGATTTAATTACAGGAAACAGCTGTCCAGGAACCAGTGGCTTCGACTCTCTCACACGAGTAGCTTATCTTAAGTTTTCTTTATGATAACAAGTATCTTATTAGAGTGCCGTACAGTCTCTATTTTATTTTTTGTGTAATATTCGAACCCGTGGTTCGACCCTGGCTAACATCTTGCCAATTGACCCATATACAAAAATCAGTTGTAAGGTTTTCTATTCAAAACTAGGTCATCGTCATAAAACTACAGCTGGCGCCCTATTAACTTCAAGAACCCTAAGATTATTGTATCCCTACTATCGCATATTGCTTGCTCTAAACTTTATTAGCCCACGACCCGTCTTCGACTGTAGAAAAGTTAGAATTTCTAAATATATGATTACAATACCGATGGGTCTCTAATCCCACTTTCGCCCATAACAAGCCATTTTCTAGAAGTCGAAAACTACTCACTTGATTTCGATGTTTCTTGTTTATATGATCCCCCTGGGGCACAACAGGGATACTGCGCTATCCTTTTATTCCTGGTAGAAGAAGTGGGCACAGATCGAAAACTTTTCTAGACTTTGGTGCCCAGAATCAAGAAATTTAAATGGAGGAACTGTTTTTGGAAAGAGCCTGCCATTGTTTTAAATTAACCAAAATTGAATTTGGCTTCATAAAAGTGCATAAAAAATGGTAAGATGGGGACTCTTGCGAGATATTGAAAGCATGTTTGGATTGTCCATAGTCCCATGGTAATCCTGTGTACAATAATTACCAAAAAAGATATTCTCCTTCGGTAGTGGTGGCGTTGGGGAGTTTTAGAATATAAACAAAAGAATTGTAGAGCAAGAACGAGAACAGTTAGGAGGATGGAATTTGTTATGTATACTTTTAAGGAAGGATAAAAGCTAAGAAAAGGATAACTAAATTTCGATTCCTGACATATCGGGAATCCCATACTACGTTTTCAAGCGATTATAGATGACCAATGAGGTGCACCACGTCTGTAAACAAGGCAAGTATCTAGTATTAAGTACTGATTTTTTTTCTAGTTTGGTGAACCACTTATACCCGTAATAGTTGACGGAAGCTTCATTAGAAGTTTCTAAAAGAAGATTTTAGTTCAAGCTGGTTTTTGGGGCTGATTTTAATCAAGTGCTCTTCCTGAGTGGAATTAAGAAATTGTTTCCTCTTAAAACGATTACAAGAAATCTGTGGTGACTAGAGTTTAATTTAATTTATAAATATTTCATTTTTTTACTTAGCCAACAAATAGGCCACTACATCAGATGAGGTTAGAACTTAATTCTCTTATATTGATTAGTTACTAGTATTTTTGGTATTAATGGGGTTAATTTGCACTTGGTTTTATGAATATTCTAAAAACATGTTAACAGTTATGACTAAGAAAGACTAAACTACTGAACACCTGGAATCCACGACCCAGCTGATCAGGCAAGGTCTTCCACTCGCATCTTTTGGGCGAGTCCGTATGCCTAATTAGAAGGACAACATGATCACTGGGCCAAGTGTTGTAGTTATTTACACTTATTTAGATACTCATTTTCAATTTTGATTGAAAATTGTATTTCGATTACGAGTCGACGAGCGACTTGCGACTTGTAGTACATTTTATAGGAATTAAATTTTTTTTTTCCAGATTTAAAAACAGCCTCTATCCACTATAAAGCACCTTATTTACAAATCTTAAACTGAAAATTTAAATTATACATTTACAAAGCAATAGTATTATTTCTTTTATA
This sequence comes from Ignelater luminosus, assembly GCA_011009095.1. Classification (NCBI taxonomy): domain Eukaryota; kingdom Metazoa; phylum Arthropoda; class Insecta; order Coleoptera; family Elateridae; genus Ignelater; species Ignelater luminosus. The sequence goes on along the minus strand of VTPC01008830.1, from coordinate 9,078 downwards.
TTTTTTACTAATATTAATTGCTAAACGCTTGAAGGTATAAAAAATCCCCTTCCCTTTCATATTAAGACGACATTCTCAACCTTGATGTAAGCAGTTTAACAACGTTCACATTAATAATTAATGTGACTCCTGTATTAGTTCAACAAACATGTGAAATCTTGACATGTACCGAAATTCTGTTATGTCACATTTTGGATAATAGTAGAGGTTAGTAAAACAATGGGAGAACAAATACCTGGAGGAGATATTCCAAAACTACTAACAACGAACGATATGAAAACTAAATACCTACAACCGTTCAGAAGGGAAAGATAAGGATTGTTACCGGATAAATGTAATGAACAGATAAACATCTTGTTAGAAGCAAGTAAAATCAATATTCTGCCCTTACTTTTTATTTTTCCACATTCTCTTCATTTTTTTTTCTTTTATGGTTAACATAAAAAAAGGAAAATTCCATTATAAGATGTTTTTCTCTTCTGTGCACGTTTCCACACGCGTCTTTGATTATGATTTTGTCAGATTAAACAAATTTATATTCTTCATTTTATGTACGTTATCCACCTTTACGGTTTAAGGTAGATTAGTTACATTTTCCTTTCCGTTTTTGGTCCCTTCACACTTCACATTTACAACTTAATGTTCCGTCTTTATAGCTTCACTTTCACCACATTACCTTCTTATTACAGTCGTAGTTGTCAGGTTTCCCTGATGATTTGTTTTTCCCAATTGACACGTCTTACTTGCACCCTTTTTCCCCTCTTCTACAGAGTAACCTTTTCAGCTTACAAAAAATTGAATTTGCAACCCTGCAACCCTGCAACCCTTGTTGGTCAGTTTGTACTCTGTTACATTTGTACGGTTTCAAACTAAACGTTTGGGTTGTTGTTTCTCCACTAAACAATCATGTTTCTACGTGAATAATCAGTTAGAATTCTATTTAAATTAGAAACACAAAGCAGAGATAACCGTATCATTATTTATAATGGTGGGTGCTTTTAGATGAACATCTATATCTGTTGAAGCTAGAAGTTAACCTACTTTACAGAATTCGAATGAATGACGTGCTCCGCATTCCGCCACAAGTCGGTTTGTTAAGTCTCTCCAAATAAACTATCCTATCTCGTCTTTACGGCGATTGAACCTTTATCCTTATCGAATATCTATTGGATTTTTCTGTATATATATATATATATATATATATGCGTGTGCTTATCGTAAACAACAAGTTATATGACTTCGACAACTCGATAATCCCCTAGTCAATTGTGACGGATGCCGTTTATGTTCGTATGCGTCGGTTAATTTATTGAAGCATTTTTTCCTACGAATCATAAATTCCTATTATCGATTATGTCGGAACGGAATTCCGTGTTCCGGATTTCTACAAAATATACTACTTTATTATTTTTTGACAAAGTTGTTTTTAGTACGAAGCCACAGTCAACGAACTTCGTCCTGTTATCTTTTAGTTTATTACAAAACTGGGAAATCTTGATGTGTATACATTTATTTTTTTCTTAACCAGTCAACTTAAAATTAATGCAAATTTTCCTTGTTCGCTCTTACAATAACAAGCGGGGAGTCGCGACAAAAAAAAACTCGAAATAAGGTTAAAAGCAATCTGAACGAATTCATCTCTTGATGTTTGTCGCTTACAGATGAATAATTTCTGGATTAAGGAAATGGCTGTAGGAAACAAAAAGATTGATCTTTACATCGTCGCTTTTCTTTCTTTCTCTTCATATCTTAATGACACTAAAAGCTCCCTCGGTATAAAATCTGTCTATGTAGATACATTGTTCTAATGTCATCCTAATAACAGATTGGAATAGAATTATGAACGCACAATTAAACTTATTAGAGTGTCAGGGATCATGATTTAGTTGGCTTAATCTAGGATGAAACTGAAATATTCCTTCATTTCACTAGGTTTTCCTAATAAAAGTCGAATCACTTACAATAAAATTTTTTATGTAAGAAAAAAAAGGGTTCTCATAGTCTACTTCTGTATTTGGCCTTATTGGTAATACGAGCAAACATACAACACTTCTACTTTCTACGTAGAGCAATAAAATGCAAAGAAACGCCATCTATTGAATTTAGAATTGGATTCGAGTTACAGCCTCAGGAGGAGTTTGTTATCTGGAAGGTTGTAAATTGTGAAGTTTATTGAAATTTTTTAAAATGAACTTTTAGGAATTCCGTTGTTATTCAATCTTGTTGTAAACATGCCGTCGCTGATTTCCTGTATAAATCTCCTAAGGCACGCTTCTTGCTTTTTTTGTCTGACATGCATCGCTTCTTTAAGTTCGGGTTTCAAATATAATGAATGAATTCACATTAGGATAATTAAATTTGTAAAACGTCGACGCTTATGCAAGGGTGGATATTTGATGGGTTGATCTTGCAATTTAAAATTTTTTTATTGGAGGATATCAATGTTTAATTAATTTCCTAGAAACTCTTTTTTGATCTACTCAAAGTGATAGCAGATGAAATTTCTTGTGTTTTTAGACATATAATTTGTGCGTTTATTAGTTTAGTAAATTGTGCTGATATTGCCGCCGTTGACAGACGTTTAGACAGGTGTTAAGATGCAGATAAGAAAAAATCGTCTATGCTAATAATTATGTAAATGTAAGGTTTGTCTACATAATTAGGTACACAAACTTAATAACAAGCACAATGATTGTTTGGCACACACAAGGCAGTCTTATGTGATGTTGAATAAAATATAGGCCATAAACCTGCTAACCTACTATAGATACATTTTGTATTATTATAATAATTTATTAATAGTGTATTTTTTACTAATTTAACTTTTATGTTTACTTTTCTATTTGTTACATTAAAATTTAATAACTGGTTTGCGGCTGCAGAATCTGTGCACTGCAGTGGTGCCAAGTTATAGAATTATTTCACAGATCTTTAGAATTTTTGAAGTGATTAGGAATCTAAACGTATTATAAGATTTATGAAATTTTTTAAATTTATTATTTTTCTTGTTTTTAATTTATATTTTGCTTGGATAAATGGACAAAAACTAGATACCAAAGAAAATACTGGATGTGTCTTTTAGTGTGACATCTGTAAATTACAAGCACTGCAAACCGTCAAATAGGTAATATGCAAAAATTCTAAATTAAAGAATACCAGTCTCCAACGGGAAAAAGCTGAAAAAGTGACCTAATTCCCGTGTAAGCCAGAAATCGGAAAATGTTCAATCCCGTAGCTCGAAGTCGAAGAAGGGGGGGCAATTCAAAGACAGTAAATAACCCAAATAATTATATTCTTACATCAACCTAAAACCTAAACGTCAACTAAAACCCAACAAAATATCTAGGGGGCGCCAGATCTGAAAATAAAGAAAGAAACCATCGGCGAACCCACGCAGCTCCTCGCAGACTAACACCCTGTATTTGAAGTCCTTTCCAAATCAAAAGACCAGCACAAAACCTAAACTAAAGCTACTATAAAACAAAGAAATAGTAGAGATAACGACCCAATTCAGACATAGGCGGAACAATAATGATCCGGCAAGAAAGAACTTCGTACTAAACCGAGTTAATTATTATCGGCCACCACGGCCAAAAGGGTCTAAAACCCAAACGATCACGAAGATCACGGTAAGGGGCCTAAAGCCCGAGACCACCACATGGTCACGGTAGTCCAACCGATACTGAACAAAAAGGTAACACAAAAAGAGAAAATACAAAGCAAAGTCCTCCCAAAGGACAAACACAATGCTTAAACTAAACTAAAATAAACGAAACGATGTAAAAAAAATTATATACAAATTTCTTATTTGGTGTTAGTAAAAATGTCGAAATAGGTGACCAATGAAATAATAATCAAGTACCCCCTATACAAATATGTTACCCACCAACCTGCCCAAGATGTACTAAAAAGAAGAAAAATAGGGTTCAGAGAACCCGGGGAGCAAAAATGGAAGCGACTCTCTAATTATCCTTAGGAGCGAAAATGGAAAAGCTCCACCAAAGCTCTAAACCAAGCACCCAAAGAGCAGTAGAAGTTAACAACGGTAGGGTTCAGCAAACCTAGGGGACAAAATGGAAAAGGTCCTCTTAATTATTCTTAGGAGCGAGGATGGAAAAGCTCCAGGATATCTCGCTAAACGCCCAACCAACCACCCACAAGCAAGACAAAATCTACCTAAGCTAGAGTCGATGGACGTATAATAAGCACTTCATCTGGAAAGGGTATTCGAGAAATCATGAGATCATCGCGTCATGGAATTCCCACAACTCAGAAGACCAGTCACACATCAACCACAACTCTAAAACGATACGTCACTAAATAAACCTAAAAACTCATAAGCTGGTTAAACTTCAACCAAGGTTAAAGATGACTAGCTAGACCCATCTAACAGAATACTCATTGTGGTGCTAGAAAAAAAATCAAATTGGGATTGGACTTTAAGTCCTAGACATGCTAGATGCCTTTGGATTCTGCAAGTTCACCCGACAATTCATGTGCGGAAGGAGAAACCTTAAGACAAATTAAAAAAAAAAAAAAAAGGAAATAGACCTGCGCGCTTAGGTATCAGTTCCCTACGGACGAAAGTCAACTCAAAAGAATACGATACTAAAATATCGAAAATAGACCTTAAGGTAACAAAAGTCTCAAAACATCGGGATTCGGTACTGAAAAAAGCTTCAAAACATCAATGGCCTCACGCATTAAACAGCTAAAATCTTCAAAGACCACAAAACGAAACGACAGTCAACACTTGGCCAAAGAGAACCTAAATAAAATGACAAAAGCCGAATCAGTTTCAAATATCAAAAGTTCATCAAAGAACTCAACACGGCGACACCGCCAAAATCTGTCACTATCACAAGGCACAAATCAGCAACACTGCTAACACGAAAAGCCGCAAAAGCTACAAGATAAAATTAAAAAGACAAAAATCGGTGAGACAACATTGCAAAGGGCAAACAAAATTAGGCCCCAGCACAATGGAGTTCAAAAATTCTGTAAAAACTTCAAAACAAAGTGACCAAAAAGTGTAAACAGCCAATGGAAAATCTAGATTGGCCAAACTAAAATAAACCAAACAACTAAATCGCCAAAACACGTTGGACAACAAAATTCCGATCAGCAATACTGCTAAGAAAACACTATAACACAGGAAAACGAAATCGGTAAAATGACTAAGTCGGTAAAACAGCCAAATCGGTAATCAACGAAATTGGCAAACAGCTAAATCGGCCAAAACGACATCGGTCCCACACGTTAGGCGCCAAGATTCTGTAATGGGAAAAAGCTGAAAAAGAGGCCTAATTCCCGTATAAGCCAGAAATCAGAAGATGTTTCCGTAGCTCGAAGTAAAAGATGAGGGGGTGAGAGAGTGTACCTTTCACACCAGATGCTGACAGGAACAAAACAGTTCCACCAAAACAGATAATGACGGAAGATTTTTCACAAACGACGACAAATTTCTACCCAGCTTACTGTAACCACACGATCCCGCCAAAGCGGCTATTAAGTATTCTTTTGATACTAACATCGCTAAACAAAATGAAAGTATATGTCGGAAAAATTAATTCCACCACACGTGAATCCTAGAACTGATCCGACCAAGGCGGTCGTTCCGTGTTTTCCATACCTAGTCTCTGAAACACACTCGCCATAACACAAAAACTTAAAGGGGCGAATTCCCGGCCGATAAACTGATGTTAACAGGTAAGCCAGCGCGAGCGCCGGACTTCACGGTCGCAAGTGACCCCGCAGAACGCCAAACTAGAACTCTCTGAGGGACGCTAAAATGTTTAACGCATCAAAATAATTTAATAGAATAAAGAAGCTGGTTTGACACTGTATTATCAAACAAACACAAACGATCAATTAAAAATGGAAAGCTACCAGACTTTATTTTTCTAATATGAAGCGGCCTTTAATTCAAACATGAATCTGCGCACGGTAAGCATTTCTTCTTGGAAATAAAACCCGAATGTAAACAAAAATTCTTAAAATTGATAATGACATGAAAATATACTAAAAATCCGTGGGCAATAAAATACCGGAAATTGCATATCAAGTTTTCTAAATTAAGCCTAAATTAAACGTTCTTACAATGGAGAAATGATTTCATCAACAACGAAAAAAACACAAAACAATTCGTTAAATACATTTTAATTTTAACATGTTGCCTTGCAACAAAACTTAAATTTAATGCTTGAAATACGCCAAGAAATCCATTGAGTTTACAAAAAAAAGATAGATTTACGCCTAACTTTCATAGACATTCAAAATAATCTCACAAGTCGCTATTGTATTATTTAATAATATCTTTGGATTACTAAATTAAAGTTAAAAACGATTATTCAGAATATAATTAGGATAAAGATTCAGGTGATTGCGAAGTTCAACTGTTATTGGTGTGACGTCATTTGATACGACTCCCCCCACCTTTTTATTCTGTTTTTTGTTTTTCTGGCATATACAATTTGCCATCGATGTATAAGTTTATGTCAGTATATCAAATTTTTGTTTAGATGCTTTTCATTTGTTTTTCACAAATTTTACGTAAGATCTTCTTACGATTCGATTTTCTCTTAGGTCATTAATTTATCAGATATCTGTCTACGTCTAGCTTTAGCAAAATAAATTCGTTTTAATTCCACTTTTTGCGATAAATCTTTATCCGGTTGTATTGTTGGTCTATTTTAAAACTTTTGTCATTCTTCCGCTCGACAGAAAAAGAGATCTTGAACCATCACCACCACATCAAGCTAATATGTGTTGTATTTCTTTCGTTTTTGGCAAATTAGCTGTAACCTAGATCAATATAATCTGCTATCAAGGGCACACACCAACTTTAGTAAGATTTCTCTTAGTTACTTTTTGTCACTCGAATTGTAATCACATATGCTTAAATCGAATATATTTTGCCTGGCGGTGACGGTTGTGTTTCTTTTTTTCATAGACCTTTTTTCTTTTTGCTCTTTTTCTCCTGCTATTTGAGGATACTAAGACTCGTCCGCGGGAAGGTTCTTACACCAGCTTCTGTTCTGAAACGTTTTTAGGACTACTGCGTTTTGGTATCTGATGTTTTTAACTTTTGACGAAATTTAGAAAATTGTTACCTGCCAAAATAAACTTTAAGACACAGGCTTATAATCAGCGACTAGAAGGCACGAAGAACTAAGTTCGCTGATACCCAGACTAGCAAACAGTCAAAGACGGCTAGGTTCGAAATGCCTACTTACCACTGAAATAGCTGAAAATCGGTATTATTAGAAGGCGCCACTATGGATTCAGCCAGATCACAAAATTCAAAAGGACCATAGTTTCTCTTAAATCGGCAACAACTTTACAAATACTTACTTAGACTTTCTGAAACAAAAGCTTACTCAAGGCGTTAAACCGCCTTATACAAAAGTATTTTCACTTCACTCTGAATAAATGTTTCTTTAATTAAATTTGGAATATTCAAATTGAATCAACAAATCATTTTCTTTGGATTACTCAGTATGTTAAGGTTTTTGAGTCACCCGGTATATTCTTTATTAGTGAAATTTAATATAACTGGATCAAATTAATCAAATTCTTAGGTGACTTCGATGTTTTCGCTCAAACCAGTGCATACAATTACAATAATAAAACTATCTTTCAAACAATAAATCTTTTAGAAAAATAAATCAAAAAAAAAGGTTACATAATATAAAACAAGCAAAAAAATACAAATAAAACAAAACAAATAAACTGTTGATTATACAAAAACAAAATCCTTATAAAGAAAACGTCAATAATCGTGCTCGATCTTACTGCGCAGCAAAATTCTGGCCAGTGACACTCGAAGGGATTTCCAGAAACGCCAATGCGTGGACACCCGTCGACGCCGTTCAAACAGTTTACGACTGCACTTAATATATCTCACGAAAAGGAAATATCTGATTTCATTTAAATAAAATCGACAATGAATTAAGTCATACAAACAAATTAAAACCAAGCCAAATAATTATGATAAAAAAAAAACATTAAAACTGATTTACATTACAAATTTATGCTAAACATTACTGGACTATAAAATTGTTTATTCGTAAAAATAAGTAATGAACCAAACACAATACCACAATGAGTATACTAGAAACCGTTGTTATAAATGTTATAATGTCACGGAAAAACTTCCTTGTTTGTTTTTCACTGAACAAGTTTTGAATGCAGTTGTTTCTTTAACCCACAAGGGGGTATTAAAAAAACGACGATATCAATGGGTGTACACTAACCTTGCGTAGCTGTACGATCCAAATCGTTGTCCACGCGGGTAACTGCGTATCTATTTACTTGAACCTTCGTAGACTGGCCGCATCCACACAGCAAGGAGGGACAAAATGGCGACGAATTCCACTGAACAAGCTCCGCTTGGCAGCGAAAGGAAGAAGCCCTACTTTCAAAGAATAAGCTCTAACGGCAACCCCTTTATGAAACCCAGCACTACGCTGATATATCCTAAGGACACTTCACTAAACGATAATCTTTGGCCACAACAGCTAAATTTTTATGAAAGACGTCGCACAAAACTCTTTCCCACCAGCGTTGGACTTTCCTTTCTGAAGCTCCTCTATCCACTCCCCTATTTCACATCGACCGCACCCTGATCTCAACGCGCAGAAGCGACTTATCCCGTAACTAAATTATGCTGATTGCTGCCCCGCGAAAACAGCTACTCTCTACAACCCACGCATCTCGATTTGAATTAATTATTGCGAAATAATTTTACAAAAGATAAAAACCTTAACAAAATTTTATATCTGAATTCGTACATTCTGCCTGTCTGTCTGTCTGCTGCCATCTTTCCGTAAGGATATGTTATATATGAAATCAGCTTAAACCTTGTCTCCTAATTACAGATATATAATCGGTATTTCGATATCCAGAATAGTTTTCGAGATAATCGGGTTCGAAAATGAAGGTTTCTCACATAGTGATATTACATATAATATCTAATCAGTTTTTAACGCCAAATAACACTATGAAATTTAAATCTTTATGTACGACCGAACCTAAAAGCGGCCATTACTCGTTTCTAGCCCTCGGTGTTTGTAATCC
>VTPC01008829.1:0-37545 GCA_011009095.1 Ignelater luminosus | reverse complement strand
CACCCGGTATATTCTTTACTAGTTAAGTTTAGTATAACTGAATCAAGTTAATAAAGTGCTTAAGTGACTTCAGTATTTCCTTTTAAACCAGTGCATACAAGTACAATAAAAAGGCTATCTTTTTAAACAACAAATCTATTATGAAGTAAATTAAATAAATGTTACATACAAAACAAAAACAAACAAAGCAAATAAACAGGTGATTACACAAAATACATAAAGCTTTAAGAAACTAACGCCAATAATCTTATTAAACTTTAATGGGCAGAATTCTGGCCAGCGACACTTGAGGGGAATCCCTAAACGCAAACGAAACACGTGGATCCCGTCAAACGTCCTACAAACAGCTTACAGCTGCATTTAATACATTTAAAATATCTGATTTCATTTAACAAAACTCGACAGTAAATTTGTTCTTACGTACAGATTAAAAAAACAAGCAAAATAGCTATGATTAAAATAAAACTTGTCTGCATTACAATTTCACATTTGACTTTACTGAATAATAAATTCATTGTTCGTGCGACAAATGATGAATTAGAACGAACACAAAACCACAATGATTATGCTAAAAATAGTAGTTTTATACTTACATTAATATGGAAAATGTCATTGTGTTCCACCGGACAAGCTTTGAATGCACTTCGTTCATTTAGCTAAAATGAACGCAAATACTGCTATAATTAATGTTTAGCAACTAACCTTAAAATAGCTGTGATAATCTAAACTTTTATTCACATGGGCAACTGCATATTCATTTACTTAAAACACCAAAGACTGGCTGTCTTCCACGCAGCCATAAGGGGTCAGAATTATGGCGAATCCTCTATAACTTCCGCTTCAAGGCGAAAAAGGGATCAACGCTTTGCTTCCAAACAATGTGTGCCTCGTTTCGAGATCCAGCTCTAGACTGATATAATTGAGATGCATTCCAAGAAAATGATAAACATAATAGGCCACCAACACTAAATTTCATGGAAAATCTGCACAAAATTTCCCCACAAGAACCCTACTACTCTCCTACACAACGCCCAAAATTTTACTCCCCTAATGGCGTTGATTTGCACGCCGCGCGCACAGATGCGACTTATCCAGTAACTACATTATGCAGATTACTGCCCTGCGGAAGCAACTACCCTCCACGACCCTATTCCTTAATAGAGGTCACCACTCAACCCAATTGAAGTAATTATCGCGGGAACGTACGTTTGACGTTGCAAATATAAAGATCTTAACATATTTTATTTACTGTCGGATAATTACATAGTTCTATAGCCTCATTCATTACATTCACTAAGAAATGTGCGTATTAGACCAATTTCGGACAAAGGTCGCGTCATCTGGGCATTCAATAGCAGTGCTTGTATATATTTCTATTTTACTTTCATACAAGTACTTGCAACCCCTCTAGCGTAGCGCGTCCCTAATACTGCTCTTCTACGGGTCCGAACCACTCCTCTTCCATTTTGCTTAACTTTGCCTTTTTAACATAGATAATGTCGCAGTTCATTGTTTTAATTAATGGATTATAATCAAATAAATCTACAATAGCTAATTTCGTATAATACGTCCAAAAACTTTCTATATACTCTTAGACACTATATTTTGCCATATTAGGCCTTAATTAGATCTTGTGTATTTGATTAATCTATTAATTAAAGTAATGAATTCCGATGTTATGTATGCAAAAAACTTACTTATTGTTTAAAAAGTTTTAAAAACTATCTCGAGTCTCGAAAATTTCCAGGAATCATCAAAGATTAGTTTCGAGTCCCAGAAATTAAGAAATGACCAACACTCAAAAATCCTACTTGGTATAGACGGTGTTCTGTACTTCAGGAGCTTGATTCCCAAAAAGTTAAAAGTTTTCTAATTTTTTACTGTTTTGTTTTCGTTATAGATTTTGATACGATGAATACCGTCTTGTTTTCGATTAATAACATTATTTTCTGTATTGTTATACAATATTTCAACAAAAATGTTAAAATCTATAGCACTTCTATTGTCAGTTCCATTAGCATATTTAATTAATTTATAAGTACATTAGGAGTATATCTAGTTACTTTAAAAATGGGGTTTAATTGTCCAATTTATAAGAGGTGTAGTACTATAAACTATGTTTATACTAGAATTGTAAGTTCTCCCAAGCCTTCGACTCACTAGATGTCAAGATAGTATGCAGTAAAATGCACATGTAGGATTCAGAATCACGTTCGTTGTTTCGATAGCATCTTATTTAACTGCGCGGCAAGTTTGTGTAAAAGTAAGGAAACAAATGTCAAAGCGGTATGGAGTTCCACAAGGGTCTGTGCTGGGTCCCTTAATATTTTTATTGTACATTCATGGCTTACCAAGTTATTGTAAAGGTTCTATCATCTGCGGATGACACTTTCTTAAGGATTGCAGCGCAGACACCTGTGGAACTCATAAAAAAAAATCAAAGCAGCAGTCAATCATATTTAAACTTGGTGCCACAGGAATAATTTGATGTGAGTCTAACTAAAATTGTTCTAATTAAATTTTCAAATCGTCATGAGACAAATAAATTGCAATTTGCTACAATTATAAATTCATTAATTACTATAAATTGCAGTGAAATGCAGTTATACTAAATTGCCTTGTCGGTATTGTTCTGTCCCAATACAATGTTGTTTTCCTGTCTTCTAAAACAGCTTTTGGCTTACTTGTAGTAGGGAAGTAGGTCACGTATGTTATCTATTAGACAGTAAATGCGTATACGAGGGAAAACCAACTCTCGTTTAAGGTTAGTTTCAGCTTATTTCGCGGAATTTAAGCACTTTTAGCTCATATTCGTCCATTTAAAATAGTTTAAGCTAAACTTAAGACATTCTTTTTTTGTATGGGTTGGCAAGCTTTACGTACGTTTTAAAAGCGTTGATGGCTATCGTTTAGCGATATACCTTCAATTACTTGCCCATCCTCTAAGCCACAGTTGTGCGGTTCTATTTTACCTTTGGTGATGGATGTGATAGCAGGTGGATACTCCTCTAGGACCCCGGTGGAAGATAAATCCACTTCAGAGATGCGACCCTGCCCACGCGAGACCTGACTTTCTTCCAACTATACCTGGGGATGTCATGTCCCAACTCAAATTACCTATTAATCACCCACTCATCCCTTCCTATATTCTTTCCACTAATCTTTCAACCTTTCTAGCCAACGTGAAAGATTAAGGCTAAACACTCTATGATGTCAGATTCAAAATCAAACATACCCCAGGTGAGTAAAATCAGAGGTCCAGAATCTCATGCTGAAGTCTCAGTCTGTCCGTCGCATTCTGGGGAGACAAAAATTTGACAAAAACGAGAAGAAACAGAAATACCCGCAGTAAACCTAAAATTCTAAGAGTTGTCACCTTTAATACCAGAACACTAATATCCGACAAGAAATTCACGGAAATGGAAATAGAGTTGACCTAAATGGGGCATAGTTGGAGCCAGTGAAGTTCGACAAGAGTGAGAAAACTTAATCACTGTAAAATCCGGTTACACATTCTACCACATTGAAGGAAAACAACAAGTAATAGGTGAAATCTGTTTTTTCATACACAAAAATGTAACAGAAAACCTCATGGCCTAGGCCGCAAAATAATATATGTCACTCTAAAGTTGAGCACGCAATGCACCATTAAAAGTATTCAAGTATCCGTATCAACAAGTCATAGCGACGACGAAGTAGAACTATTCTACGATGATCTACACAGGGCTACACAAAACAATCTAACGAAATTCACGAGAAAGCCTCTGGGGAGGACGGTATAATGACGAAAGCCATAAAGGTGGGAGGAACATATTTGATAACGAAGATCCAAACGCTGTTCAATTTGTGTTTGACCACCGGAAATAATCCAAGTAAGTGGAGAAATTCTCTTACGATCCTTCTCCACAAAAAAGGGGATGATACTAACTTAGAATATTACCGGCCAATTAGCTTGCCCGACCACCTGTACAAACTTTATACCCGTATAATGACAAATAGACTAGAATCTAAGTTCCACTTTTATCAGTCGAAAGAGCAAGCAAGATTCCGCTCCGGTTACAGAACAAATGATCACCTACAATGTCTCAAAACTCTAATCGAGAAATCAATCTAATATAATCGACCCTTAGTCTTGATTTTGATTGACTTTTATAAATCATTTGATACGGAAGAACTACTCGCTATCCTAAAAGCACTAGAAGAGAGTAGAGTTGATCACTGATATTCCAGAATAATCCAAAACATTTATGAAAATGCCACAACAATCATAAAGCTTCAAAACGACTACAAGAAGATAAGAAGCGGAATTAGACAGGGGATACAATACCACCAAAACTATTTATAGCAGTTTTGGAATACGTCTTTAAACAACTAGAATGGAACTTGAGAGGCATAGAAATTGATGGGAAAAAACTTTAGTCACTTTCGCTATGCGGATAACATTGTTCTCGTATCAGATAATTTAAAAGAAGCCAAAAAAATGCTTGAACCACTACAGCACACAGCACAAAAAGTCAGATTGAAGATAAACTACTCAAAGATAAAAATAATGACCAATCTCGTCGTCAGTGAACAAGTGCATGTTGCCAACAAGCAAGTCGAATATGTCGAGAAATACATTACATTTGGGACACGAGATAAGAATAACTAGAGATAACCAAACATCTGAACTAATGAGAAGAGCAACATTGGGGTAGGCAGAATTTGGTAAACTCCGCGATGTCTTCAGGATTGATATCCCGATGTATCTAAAAAGGAAAGCGTACAATCAGTGCATTATGCGAGTGCTTAGCTACGGAGGAGAAACTCTAACCCTCACTCAGGCAACAGCTAAGAAACTAAGGCGTACCCACCGAAAAATGGAACGATCGATGCTTAACATCAGCTGAAGAGATAAAATAAGAAACAAACAAATTTGTAGAACAAGCGTGGATGGACCAAAAAACTACTGGAATAGAAACCGAGGGCACGCAAGGGTAGCCGAGGGAGACTCCCGACAAGATGAAGCGACGATCTCAAAAGAATCGTAACAAACTGGATGGCAGCAGCTCAAGGCAGAAATGGGCAGAGGCAACTGGAGGAGGCCTATGTTCGACAACAGACTATGATGGGCTAATGATGATAATAATGATGATGGATAATCCTTTACATTTATCGATTTCAAACTGCATGCCTACATCGTTAGAAAGGCTTTCTCTTATTCCAACCAAGTGTTGCTTTTGATTATTTGTACTCCCAAAAAGTTTAATATCGCCCATGAACATTAAGTGCGACAGCTTTATCTTTAGGTTCACACCTCCTTTTATTTCAAGACCACAGTATGGCCTTTGAAGCTTATTGGACATTAAGGCATAAACAAAGCTAAACGGGACTTAATGGGTCTCCTTGAAATAACCCATTTTGTATGCTATGATCAAAAAATACGGTGAATGAATTTTTATAGCAGCAACTGCTGACGCTACATCGATTTGAAGTAATAAGCCCTGCGGCCTAATCCTTTGAGATCGACAGTGACAAGTCGGAACAAGTTGTGACCTGTCAGTCTACTTCCAGAGCCGGGAGAGTGAGGTTGTGTTCACCGTGTCTGTCGCTCATCATGGATTTCTAACAACGCGTGAACAATAAGTTTTGTTTCAGTTGCAAAAGAGTGGCAAAAAAGCTCACGAAATGTTAAAAGTAGTGTATGGCGGCAATGTGCTGATTTTAAAGACTGTTTACAAGTGGTATGAGCGATTTAAAATGAAATGAAAATGTGTGGGTTGAAGACGAGCAAAGGTCGAGACGTCCTTCGACCTCCAAAACGGAGAAAAACGTGCAAAAAATTGTAAAAATGGTTCGTGCAAACAGATGATTGACTATTCGAAAACTTGCCGACGAACTGAGCATCTCGTATGGGCCGTGCAAAGCATTTTAACTGATAATTTGCAAATGAGACAAGTGAGTGCGAAATTCGTTCTCAGACTTTCGATTGGCGAACAGAAGGAAAATTGCAGCAGATCCGCACTTCATGAAAAAAATTATAACTGGAGATGAAAGTTGGGTGTATAGATATAAGCCTGAGACGAAAATTCAGGGTTCGCAATTGAAAACGAGTGGTTTTGCTTGCCCTAAGAAAGCACGTTAGTCGAAGTCAAACGTAAAGGTCATGCTCATTGTTGTTTTTTTTTGATAATGAGGGCATAGTGCGGTCAGAGTTTGTTCCAAGGGAAACAACTGTAAACTCCGAATATTACAAGAGCCTACTGCAACGTTTGCAAAACAATGTACGGAGAAAGAGACAAGGAAAATGAGCCCGTGGTTTTCTCCTGCATCACGACAACGCGCCGTGCCACACCTTGTCCGAATAAAAGGTTCCTGTCTGTTCCTGACATTGAAAGGGCCACGACGGAGCAGCTGAATGCCCTTCCTAAAGAAGCCTCGCAGAAATGCTTTCAGTCATGGAACCACCGTTGGGATAAGTGCAGTGCTAGCCAAGGACAGTACTTTGAAGGAGATTAAATAAGTCAAATTTGTTGTAAACTTATTACTTTCTTTTTAATTAAATTGTTCACTGTATTTTTTGATCAGATATATCCAATATGTAGTTGCGTCTTCCACTTATTAATGGCGCATTTCAAAAATTTTCTCGTTCCACCTAATCAAATGCTTTGCGGTAGTCAATGTACGTAATAATTGTAATTAACTTATAAAATGTCATTAGGCATGTTATGGGTCTATAATTTTCAAGGTTTTGCATGTTTCTTTTTTTGCAATTAAGGACGTAACTCACTGAAATAAGTATTGAGGCATGCTGACGGGATATCGCATGAACTTGTTGATATACGTGACTTGACATGGGTTGCAGATAATTTCTTATACTACATAGTAGTTTTGCAGACCGCCTCTTCCACTACATTTTCAGTTGTGTCTCTTTCTTATTAATTCAACTATTTCTTCAGTTGTTAGTTTTCTACTCTACATTTGTTCTGTTGCTATCATACTAAGCGTTTCTCTGTCTATCCACGCGGATTCCTCTCTAAATAATTTACCCTTTGGCCATATAGATTTCCAAAATGTTCTTAAGACGTCTCTACTGGACAGTTGTCGGCGGCTTTGGTGTCCATGTTTTTATTTTTCAAGTTTTTATAAAACTTGGTTTCATCGAACTTAAAGACTTTACTGTCTTCTTTCTTCTTATGACTCTTTATGTACCTTTCTGCTATGCTAACTCTATTGCGAGTTCACTGTTTTGTCTTGCAAGTTCATTACTTAATCTGTTTCAGTTTGTTCTTCTATTGTTGAGACTTCTTGAGCCTGTGTTTCTAGGTTTTGACACTCGTGTTCAACTTGTCCTCCTCCTGGTCTTGCTGATTTTGTAGTTTTTGTTTTGGTTGATTGATAATTTCTTGTGGTATTAAGTTTTACACTATTATTGCATATTTCTGATCATTTTTGTAACATCTAACTCGGGGTCTCTAGAAAGTTGATGCATCTGCACTCTGAATAGTATAAGTTTCATTTCAAAATTGGTCGCTTAAACCATGCGCTGTCTTCGTCTGCCTGCTCTGATGACACCATGACGAGTTGGAGGCTAGAGTTCTTGTTTGCCATTGTTATCTTGCTGCGCGGTAGCTTCTTAGGGTTAATTCCGACAGCAATCCCGCTGCCTCTCTCCCTGCCACTGACCTCTTGGTTTAATACCAGTACCAAGACTAGTGCCCTCCTCAGGCGATCCCAGTCTTCTCAGATTAATTTGACTCATTTTTTGCCACCTATTACGGTGCAAAGTAAGGTTTCCTAAAAGTGTTGTGAAGGAGGTCTTTTTAAACCTCTGCGCTGTAATTATGCTATTTTATGAAACATTTTCACAGCCAGCTGTTTTGCATTATTTATGAATTCTATCAAAACGTGCCAATAATTGGATACCTCACCCTAATTCTTTGGATTTGAATTTGCAGTGTGCTCAAGGGTTTTAATAGTGCTTTGATATTAAAATACTATAAGTAATAATCTTGACATACAACTTGTTTGTTTTTTCTCTTTTTTCTTTTACTTATGTAAGAAAAATTTTGCATAATCTACTATTTTTAAACTAATGGGAAAAGTACAACAGCCAGACATAATTATGTAATTGTTCCAGATAAAATCCACAAACTGTGATATAAATGCAACCTTTAAAAATAACCTTTCTCATAAAATCAACGTAAAACCTACTGTTTACATTTAAATCGAACATCCATATTTCTTCTCATCAGTAAAGTTGTGTTCGGGTTTCAAAAGGTTTTTCATTCGGTAAGCAACAGAGAACGAAGCAATCAGCAAAAATTAGAATTAGTGCCTCTATATTTAAAAACCAAGAAAATAGTACTCTGCTTATACAAGCAACAAAGGAAATGAGGAGTGCTGCTGATAAATTTTAATCATTTAAAATCAAAATTTGATAGACCAAAATCGCTGATACCTAAACATATTTAATGATTTGCCCAGGTACACACAAAGCATTATATGAATAATTTCAAAAACAAACAAGCAAAAATTCATTTAATACAGAATGGAACGTAAGTACCACTTCAAACAACAAATATTTATTCAGGGACTAATCAACAATGATCCATTTCATTTCAGAATTATTAGACGAGGCTTTTATGTCGTACTTGTGCTTAGTAAATAATAATCATAAAAGTATTTTTTTTAAATTTCTTTAAAAAAGTCTGTTAGAAAAGTACAAAAATACAAAGCTTTTTGGAAGGTTTTGTTATTATTAATAAAAATTTTAATCACAAGCTTTACTGTCTAAAATTCTTTTTCAACTGCAACATTTATTATCGGAAAAACCAAACTTCTTTCTCACATTGATAAAAATGTTCAATTTTACTACTTTACAATTCTCAAGGATCGTACCAAATGTCTTGGAAATAATTTCTAAAGCAGTATATACTTAATGCTCAGAATGTATCGTAAAAACATTTTATGTAAGTTATCCTGGGCTGTCCTATAAAGCAAGATCGGTTCTTATAGAGGTGCAGTCTAAAAGAGAGAGAATGGCAAAGATTTAGAATTTCTTACGACGGGAAAACGGATAAAGTTTTAAAGAATTTATGCACTTCTGAAGTAAGCAAAAAAAAGGAAATCGAACGTCTATTGTGAAGTTCCCTTGTGCACCATTAACATTATGTATTCCCGTTCTTCGATCACGGATACACGTCGAGCTTTTGGGACATGCGAATTTTACACCGCCAATCGAGTAACCCAACCGGAAGGTATATATAGGGAACTCCCTGACGCCGTATATCTGAATGTTGTCAGTCGTGGCTGCAGTTAAATGTCATGTTTTTATGAAGAGCCATCTGTTATGATTAAAATTTGAAATGATGGACGGCTAATATTTCACTTTCCGTTTCGGTTGGATAAAAACTGGAATAATAAACACTGCAGTGTTGAAATATAATTAATACTTCATTATTGAATTAAATATTCTGAAAATTTTAATTGGCTTACTTAATTCCCAAAAGAAACAAATTTTAATTTCTAAAAACAAAGAAAAACAAACATCAAAATCTAATTATTTCCACATTTTAAATTCAATGTAAAAGAAATGCCTTATAAATATACTGAAATATACTCAAATAAAAAGTTTTTGTTCGTAGTGCCTAATACGATCAGCTTTTGTATTTAAGCTTCTAGTGAAAGGAAGTAAAAGGATTTCACTCTAAGGTGAATGGAATCACTTCGTACGCAATCTTATGCTTCTAATATAACGCTGCTTCCTCTTGCTTTAAACTTTCTCAAGTTTTTGAATGGCACCAATATCCCTTCTATTATATGGAACTAAAACCGCCTCTTTTTAGTAGTAGCCGTTAAGCATCTGAAAGCAGATGAAGTATGAAAGAATATTGTGCAGTTCAGCTTGAACTGGATGATAAAAGCTTTTGCGTTGCATTTGTATTGCACTGCACATTATGGTTATGGTGTTGCAAGAAAGAGAGCCATTTAGGAGATGATATACTGCACTAAACATATTGTTATATACCACAGTTTAAATAGCTCTCGTTTTATTCATGTAATTAGCATAAAAATCCAATATGTAAGTACGTGATCGTATAATACTCATAAAAATTCTCTAGAGGATTTTTTCTTGTAGATGTAATCTATTATTTGAAGGTATTGACAAGATAAAATGAAAATGAGTTCGGAGAAAAACTTTTTTCAAGACAGGGTATTGCGTTATTATAGGTAAAGACATTTTGTTATTTTGTCATAGTTGGGTGATTAAATTGTAAGAATTTTACATTTATTATATTTTGATGTGCTTTTCAATGAAACTTCCAAGCAAAGCTACAACTTACTTAGAATTAGAATAAGTAAGTTTTCAATTCGATAAGGTATCTGCTAGATAGCATAATTTCTCAATTACAAGACACATCTTGCTTTGGGTTATGTTATTGTCCTTGCTTGATATATTTTGCACTACAGTTAAAAAAAAGATTCTTGTGAGAAATAAATTGCTTTGTTTGCATACCAATGTGTTAACATAGATACGGCTACTCATTCAAGAATATGGCTATGCTTATGTGCATACGCAAAACAAAAACAGGATGTCAAGTGCCCTGTGATATTATTTGTCGACGAATATATAACACATTTAGACAGAAAGCTCAGTGAATTATGTACAAAACTATAAATAGTTTTAATTTTATTGCACCCTAACGATGCTAAAATTATTCAACCCTGCGACGTATTAATCTTTTAACAGCTAAAAGACAGTTGGCGAAAGGGAGTTATTAATGGGAGAAAATGCTATCCCACAGAAGAATTATATAAAGCTAATTTTGCTCCAATTTTGAACACTTGCCATAGATGATGCAATAAAACCAGAAATTATAATAAACGCATTTACATCTATAACAAACCAACAGGGACTCAAGACAAATTTTCCATTTTTATCCCAAATCTAAAAATATTGTAATGCAAAAACGACTTGAAAAGCAGCAAAAACTGCTGTATGCATTAGCCATTTCGGCAACAATGGAATTTGGTAATTTGAAAGGCAAACGTTGATGTACGCTATCAAGGATAGGATGGTATACTTGATACCAAACTTTCATTTAAAACCCCTGAAATGTGGCCGACCTGGTCGGCTAGGAAGGAAGTATGGAGGACCGGCGCGACGGATCTGCTGCGTCGTCGTCAGTCCGTTCTCCAGTTCTCCGTCAGTTTCACTGTCGCCGCTGATACAAGGGCAACTACGCCGAGAGCGCTCGCTCATCCTTGTAATAAAGTTACGAGAATCTTTAGTTAATTTATTTGAAAGGAGCCTAATTGTTAAGTTTATGGACATCTTATATGCTGTCATTTTCAGGAGTTCTGGAGTTCCTTAATATTCTCCAATTGTAGCACCTCCTGCCAGTCCGAACTACAAAACCTGATCTACACCTGGAGTTACCGATCTCCATCGTAGCTGCCCGATGAGTCCTCGTCTGGCCGCATCAAGGACGAGGTGGGGGTGTAAACCCCCTCAACAGATCTGGCGCCCGAGCACCGTCCGACTTACCGGAAGTGCGTCACATATTCTGGTGCCTGAGCAGGGACCGTTTTATTGTTCAGAAAAACAAGGGTTCGTCGTTCAGAAGAGTGGTGAAAACACAGGCTCCGAGATGTCCGACACCGATCTCAAGGCTGGAACCGACTTTCCGACATCCTACAGGTTGAAGAAGCAAAGCTGATGGACACACTGCAGAAGTTCAACCTCAGCCAAGCCTGCCTCCAGATCCTGCCAATGCCCTGACCGATTAGTTGATCTCACCGATTGCCTCTCATCCCCCCACTCCTGCATCCGTTCTTTAAAAGTAAAAGTTCCAAGTCGAGCCGGTCAGTCCAGAGCAACCGAGTCAAGGAAGAATTTACATTCAAGACTGACATCACCATGGAAGCTACCAAAATAGATCCGACTGCGGAAAACTGGGAACTCATGAACTTCAAGTTGTTCCTGCGGAAACAGGCAGGCTCATCGTCACCGACCCTAGCAGTCGTGGAGGAGACTGCCAGCAACCCCAAAAGCGATGCGCTTTTGGACACCGTTACGTCCAGCAAAACAAAACTAACCGATTCCAGCAGTAGCTCATCAGCGACCACCACCCGCACCGGTTTGAGCAATCTTGCCGACTCTGAGGTATTACAGCCACCTGATCGCCATGATCCCAGACCTGCCTAGGCACATCATAAAGAAGGGATCCAGGTCGATCCACTAGCGCAGTCCGACATTTTTCGCTTGGTGGAACAGCCAATGATCCCAGACCCAAAAGTATCAAGGGTCGAGGCCACCATAGACCCCAATATCAAAGACTGTCTTTGTTGGCGCTGTTTTCTAATCGGACACCGACGATGAGAATGTCCTAACAAGAGAGACCGCCCGTTCTGTCTGGTCCAGGTCTTGCCCCTGTCCCTAGAAGTAGAGGTCCCATGGGGATCAACCGCCGACAACTGAGAAGTCGAGAAATTCAAGAAGTCCTGCGAGGTCGAGAGGGTCATCCTGGTCAACACCCACGTCCACCCAACCGCCAGAGATAAACCAGCCATACACTAGCAACCGCCCAGCCTACGAAGTTTTGTGCGCCAACGTGCATGTTAGTGCGCGACAGTGAGTGCCGTGTTACCACTCTCCAGCCGATGTGTTTGAAAAGATGTTAAGTGCTTTTCTGTGAAGTGATGGGGATGTGTAACGAGATTACCAGAATCTTTAGTTGATGTATTTGAAAGGCGCCTAATTGTTAGGTTTATGGACATCTTTTCCGTTAACACAAACTTGCACGCCGCCGGCCGGAACGCAGGTGCGGCGATTAACCGTATTTATGCTGTCATTTTCCGCTAAAATTTATTTATGTTATGAAATAATTATTGAGTTAAATATTCTTTCCTGTTCTGCCATAATTTTGTATTTACTAGAATACAAATAATGTAGGATACGGTTTAAGAAGCTTTGTATTAAAATAAGAATTCATTTGTAAAATACATTTCTCGCGGAATTCGACAACACTCCATAAAATTCTATCGGGGTGGATCACAATTGATTTAAATTATTGAATTAACGTGGAAACAAGCTATAACTTATTCCTCACTAAGTTCGCTTGCTTCTATCCGGAACAACCGACTCCCCCTCTGCGTTTAGCTTGCTAACGGGGGGAACCACTCGGGTATATAAGCACATGCCCGAACGGAGTTCTGGAGTTCCAGTTACCGGTCTCCATCATAACTGCCCGGCGAGCTCTAGTCTGGCCGCATTAAAGAAGAGGTGGGGGAGTAAACATTTTCAACAAATCTGGCGTCCGAACACCGTCCGACCTACCGAAAGTGCGTCACATACTACGAGTGCATCGCTAGCGCTACGGCACGTCGTTGGCCTCTGGAGTCTTGCTGGTACCTGAAACAATAAACAGAGTTGTGGCAGGAAAAGGAGGTGCGTAGGTTTACAGATTTATGAAGGTTTTGTGAATAGATGCTTCGAGCATCGGGTGTGGGATTGGGTTATCTGATGGACAAGGGTGTGCTCTCCAGGATGTCTTGGAGGTCGTCGAGAACCTCCGGGACTTGAGCGAGGAGAATGGTTAGAGGGTGTTTAAGCTTTCTCTTAGGTTTCCTGGGAATGGAATCGGAGAAAGTCTTCAAGGTTTCGGTTCTGCTCGATAACGCTTGTAATGAAGTCGAATCTGGCGTCTATTCCGGCTAGCTTGCAAACTTTCCCAGATAGGTGAAAGCGATCCAATCGAAGCAACGCCAAACACACGGCCGCTTCCTTTTTGCGAAGCGATTCCACTAATCTGAGAGCGGCAGCTCCGAAGCAGATGAAGTGATAATCCAAGATGAATGTTTTGTAGGTGTGAATGATGGTGAGCTGGTGGCATCCATTGATGCTGCCGCGCAAAACCGACCGAAGGGAGCTACGCTGATGGACGATATTGCAGCATTGCAACCAAAGACGGCTGTCCTACAGTTCATGGTGAACGTTGTTGTCTGAGAGACTCGATTTCTTGCACAGGTTCGGGTGGTTGAAAAGAATCACCTGGGTCTTGTTAGGGTTGTGTCTAATCCCCCACCGCTGGAACCGGGATTCTAGACAGACGCGCGAGATCGCGCTACAGATTCTTGAAGGCGGCGGGAAAAAAGGGCGAAGTTGCTCAAAGCACGGTGACGCGCCAGCGTGACGGATCTATTTTGAGGTAGTGACAGTAAATGTAGATGTAGGACATATGTTCATAGAAGTTAATATTTCAAGAAATACATTTGATGAGAACAAACAAGACATGGTAGTGGCTAAAAATACAAAAGATATTTCGATATGGGACAGTGCTCTAAAGAATAATTTAGTTAACCAATAGATTCAACAGAAAATGTTATTGCTGAATGGGAGAACTTACAAAAAGCTAATACTAATTAAGGGCAACAAAAAAATAATTCGACTCGAAATGAAAAACAATATCATTTAGTTCATTCTTTAGAAACAAGCTTTGTGATAGTGAAAAAGACTAACGTATTAAAATAATCAAGAAGCAAATTTCAAACATGTTCTTTTGGGAGATGGAGGTCTATACATAGTAGAGCATCGTTATTGGCCGAACACTTCAAAAAGAAAGATAAAGAAAAATATGTAGAGAGAATGCCGTACGTAATAACATCATCCCCTGTGATCAAGAAGAAAATAAAAAACAAAACAAATTACAGAAAAAAGAAAATTGGAAACGTGAAAGAAGAAGAATTTAAAACCAAAAAAATCGGAAGCGAAGAAACTTAAAAGTTAAAGGAGAGACACCTGAAAAACAAATTACCAAGAAAACAGGAATTAATGGAAGAGAGACAAGATTAGTACTATTTCTAATATTAAAGTACCATCCTTACCGTTGAAGAACAAAGAAAAAAATCTTTCTACAGATTCCAAACATTTATTTAACAATTAAGATAACTAAACAGTAGATAAAATTCAACAAGTAACTAAACAAAAAAAACAAAAATAAAAAATTCAAACTAGGATTTTGTTATTCCCGTGCAAACAATATCACTATGTTTTAATATGAAAAAAATTCAAGGATTGTGTAAGAACCACCGCTGTCAACAAACTAAAAACTTCTACCCGTTTCCATTTCTAAGAAAACACGGTGATCCATAAGAGACCAAAACTTATACAAAGACAATGGATGCTCGATAACACAGCAATTGAAAGAGTTAGCAAGTATCAGTATTTAGGAACAATAGTAAAGGAAAAGAATGACCATACAGCAAAATAAATAGAAGAATGGAGATACCTCAATCAGCATTTGTTGAAATGAAAAGGGGACGGTTCGATGCTATATCTTCTCAATAGTGTTATATGGCGCGAAAGCCTGGACATTGAGAAAAACGAACGTCTAAAAAATAGATACCTCTGAACTTTGGCTGTATAGACGCATGCTAAGGATATCCTCGACAGATAGAGTAACCAACTATACAGTCTTGCAGAAAGCGGAAAAAAGAAAAAAACTTGTTTATACCATCCAAAAAAATATTAGAATATCTGGGTCATATTACGCAAGGTTTACTATACGAAATACTTTGCTTAATAATGAAAGGCAGAATCCAAGTGAAGAGAGAGAATTACTTTTTCAATAAAGAAATCGCATCATTATTCACTCCAGTATTGGTAGCAGTTCAATCGCAGCCATCTGCTTTAATGTTCGCCATGTTAAGGTGTTAGTTGTTATTAAAAAAAAAGAGATTCTTTCTTTTATATTATTTCCAGTCCCAGAAATAGGTGTTACATGCCCTAAGTACTTTGAACCAGGCTCCTCCAAAAGCGAAACATATTCTTCGACAATAGTTTTCTTTATTTATTTACTTTCTTGAACCAATGTCTTGTCCTTCCTCCCATCAAAACCTGCGTCATAAGTACAAGATATTAATCATTTATATAAATTATAAATAAAACGGGTCTCAGTAGGCTTCCTTGAGATAGTCCATATAGTTTTCACCATTATCAATCAGAAATTTCTACACAATAACCATTTATTTTCAAGATATGAATTAAAGAGCTAAATCAAACCTCTTACGCCTATTCTTTCCAATCTGTATAATAAAATGTCATGTTTCTAATTATATAGCATTCTCTGTAACTTTGTGTCCTTGAAAGCCAAGAAAATTCGTATTTAATTAATTTTTTCTAAAAAGGAGATCCTGTTTTATTTATGTATTCGATAATTTTCATATACAATCATGTCTTCAGTCTTATTTAATTGGTTAATTCAATCTGTATAAGTTATTTATAACCTTGTTTATTAATCTAATCTGGAATTATCTCATTTTTTCCATTATCCACCAATTTCGCACGTGGCACTTAATTCTTCCCCATTCTTTCGAATATAATTGTAATTTGTACAGCTCTGAATGGAAATGTACATTATATTTCATTCTAGTTAGCACCTCAAAGAAAAATAACAGAATAGACAGCTGCGATGCCAGGAAGATAATTTTCAGGCCCTTCTGATGTAACTATACGTCAGTGCATGTGCCCGGGATGACAACTTATTGATGAATCATGATGTATCGGAAAGTAACTTCAATAAATCATCATTAAATTTCTCTTCTTTTGGTTTCTGCTAGATTATATACATATTTCAGCACTCTGTTCCTGATATTAAAAGACAAAACTGTTTTTATTATGAAATAAGAATATTTCAAAATGTAAATTCCCACTTGTAGTACTAATTGTGTGTATCAGTAAATAGAGTTTCTGGTACAAATACCACTGTTTAATTTAAATCCCTGCAGGAAGACCAACAGAAACCTTTCAAAACTACAGAATTACGTGGGGAAGCACATCAGCGGAAAATAAAAAATTGTCATGTTACCTAAAATGAAAGCTCTGTGGCTTTTGCTTTTTCCGGAATGTTTAATTACAGCATGGCCGCAAGCAGTTCGGTTTTGTATTTTCTGTCTACCGTGAAACATCTGAATATTTTGACGAAATCAATTGGAATAGTAAATAATGAATGTGCCCTGAAAGATACTTTGTTTGAAGTACAAAGTTATTACTCATTGTAAAAGCTTGTCAGGTTTATAATGCAATGTATTTACACTTAACTAGCAGTATAGTAGTATTATTATGTAACATAAAACTGTCGAAAGAAACTGAATTTAAATGATTTTGTTTCTTCTGCTTTTAATGCATATAAATATTCCTAATTATATGTAAAGCAAACCGGTGATGAAAATATTTGAATTTATTAAGTTTCATTATTTATTTTAGAAACAGTTACTTTAGTAACTCTCTATATTCTTCCGTTAAACAATCAAAGCAGATAGGGCGGCACACACTGGTTTACGAGAGGACAAGTCATTTTTTAGAAAGTTTGATATACCAACATTTTCAAGTCTAGTTTAATATGATAGGGTTAGGTAAATATTCTCAACGGAAATTTTCACTTGGATTCGTTTTTTTATGAACAAAATATGACATCTAAGGCAAGTATTGAACGAAACCCTAATTCAAGTAAAAACAACAGTACAATGTTTAAGGGCGATTACAAACATATTAGTAATTCAATTGAAACACTTTCTACTTTGTCTGTTAATGCAACTAATTAGGTACCAAAATGCAATAATAAATCGTTTGTAAAGTTTCTAGTTATATTGTAGAGACCATTTAGAAATAAAGTACATTTTCATTTATATCGTGAAAGTAAATTGGTCATAACCTATTGGGTCACAGCGATCCCCAAGGCGAAATAAAGTGAGAATGATGCACTGAAGCCCTAATTACATGAAGAAATAGATTTCAGCTGCGGTAACCTGCCGCTTTGGTTAAAAGAACTATTAGCATAATGATCCTTCATTTTCTTTGAAATTCACTTATTATTTGCAATAAAGTTAATAAATCATAATGAGAGTAATTAAGCAATTGACTTTGATTATTCTATATAAAAAGGGTTGTTTATATTTCTTTGTCCACAAGTCATCAGTTCTTTGAGAATGTGACACTGTATTTTTGAAATTATGGCAAGTTTTAGTATAACTTATCGAGAAATAGTTGACATTATTCTATCGAGTAATCGTGATGTGCATAAATGTCTGGAAAGCATAAAATGTAGCTACCCAGAAGTAACAGAAACAGTGATGGAAGAAATATATCATAAACTGAGTAAACATTCTTTACCAAACTTTGGACGGAGGTGGTAAGCTGTATCACTGAACAAGAAAATTTTCCTTGGAAGAATCCAGAATGGCTTACTGGGATATTTAAAATTACTTTAAGTTCCACGGAAACTGTTCCGGAAAATGAACCAATACCTTCAAAACGTCTCCGATGTGGACGACCAGAAAAGTCATTTGAAGAATGCTGTGATCGACCAAAATGACGAAAAGTTAAAAGTTTGTGTGACAACGTTTCTGAGGAAATTATTACTGCAGCCGCTAATAAGATTCGAGATAAATCATCAAGTTGTTCTTAATTTAGTGCTGAAAAGGCTTTGACTTTAATTCTGGATGCTTTTCTATCAAAGTTTCAGTATGAAGTAATTCGAAAAGCAACCAAAGCAGTTAGTTGTAATATTTTCCCACTTGAACTCAAATAAGGAATGTTACCCTACAGATGTAGCGGTAACGGAAGGTTATGCTTGTGTGGGTTTGCTAGAATTGCTAGATCACATTACAGAAAGCATTTTAAAAACTAAGACCAAAGAAGAGCTTGCATCTATGGGCGAAGAAATAACTTTAGTATCAAAATGGAACTGGGATGGTTTATCTGGTCACAGCAAATACAAACAAACTTTTGAAGAAGAAAATGTTTTGGATCCGAGTGTGTTCCTTACGTCCCTGGTTCCTCTTCGCCTAGAACAAAAAGAAGATAAAACTTTAGTGCACTGAAACAATACAAGACCTTTTTCGAGGAGGTTTTGCAGGCCCATCCAATCTCAATACTGCAAAGAAACTGTTGAAAACGCGCAAAATGAAATTGCTAGAATGGAGTCTGAACTTGCCAACCTCAACGATACATTAGTCCACATTAGTGATAAAACCTATACAGTGATTCATGAACTACTGTTTACGATGATTTATGGAAAGATTGCGTTATCTGTAAGGCAAAAACATCGGATATGAACCATTTAGATCTGGTGCGTAAGAAACCAGAAAACACATATGTATTCAGGATAGGATTGTTGCCCCTGCACGCACGAATAATATTTATGAAATGCCTTCTCCACATTGCTTATAATAAATCATTCGAAAAGTGAAGGACCAACAAGAAATGCTGAAGAAGAAGAAAAAAAAGAAGTTCTTTAAGAAACTGGGACGCAAAATCGGAAATACATCAAGACGATTTTTTGATAATCCAGACGGTATAGCTGAAATAACGGCAGTAGACAAAGCTTAATTCAACGATTTTTTGCAAGCCATAAACTCTGGTGCTGAAATAGACGCTAAGAAGTTTGACTACTGCAGTGAGACTGCCGAGTTGTACGTGAGTCTGTACAGCTGATATAATATGCCAAACACAGTCCATAAGATCCTTCTACATGGCAGTAAAATAATAACAGCATCTGCTTTGCCTATAGGCATTTTATCGGAGGAGGCACAAGAAGCACGAAATAAGAACTACCGTCGATATCGAAGGGATCATTCGTGAAATGTTCTCGTGAATCGACAAACGAGGACATCGTGCGTTTGCTGCTGGCTTCCTCTGAACCATATGTAAATAGTTTAAGAGTAGAGCCAAATAAAAAACGCTTACCATTACATGAAGATGTAAAATCTTTACTAATGGAATTTAACGATTAGATGTTTAAGTTTATATTTATTATTAAATAATGATAGCAAGACTTAACCTTATCCTACAAATTAATAAATTATACCTACGTAACTGATCCTTAGAGATAAACAATTAAGTCTACCGCACCATACAGCGTAAACCACTGTGCGGCGTTGTGTTACATGTAGGCAGCGAGCGCATTGAAATGTTTGATTTGCAAAATTTTTGGAGAAACGAATTGCTCTTACAAGTAGATCAACACGAACAAGCAATGCAATTCGAATAATTTCATGTAGAACTTCAGTAGGGTAAACGCACCTAATTACGTCCAGCTCCAGCCGCCCACCACCGAATCAATTATTGTTTTATAAATAAATTATGGCACCATTAATAGCGGAGATTTTTAGCTTTGTGTTATCTACCATCCTTCGTTCTAAGGATTATGTTACATTCATTCCGGTAAATAAAAGTTTTATGATAATTATTAGCATTTATTTACTGCCAGTACGTGATTGTGTTTAGTACGACTGCCATTGAGTGCGTATTTATTAACGAGAAACGGTTGCATTCTAGGTAAGATTTGCACATTTTTGTGGACATCTTTGTAAAAATTTTTGTTTGATAAATTAAAGCAATGGCCCTTCTTAATATTTAATACAAAAAAGCCTGAATTTTAATTAAACAAATGTCAAAAATAAAGTAGGCAGAGTACCGGTATTCACAGATTCGTCTAGTCACCCGCTCGCCACCTGCCCCTGTCGTGCAGTAGGTATTCCACAATACTGTGATTTTATATTATTGTTGCTCGAGTTTTTAATTTAATTTTGTTGATTAGCACCCACATTTATTAATCTTTCCATCATTTATTGGATGGTTATTATTTTCTTCAAAAAAAAATCTAATTTTAGGAAGTCAGGATGTCCAAACAACCAACTTAAGTGACAAATTAACTTTTAAAGAGTATCATGTAGAAAGTAGGAATTAAATTCCTTTGTTTATTAATTATTACTTATTTTGTATTTGCATGTATTTTTTAAAATAAATTCTTTTCGTTTCAATATATCGTTTATGAGCAAATGCAAGAAAGGCATAAAATTGTTAAATTATTTTATGCTTATGGCGAGTAACGAAGATATCGCTAAAACAGATTTAATTTGCCAAACAATTGTTCTAAATGAAGCTTCCAAGAACTCGTATGTAATCATTTAAGAAATAATCATTCATCACGTTTATACGATGTTTATAGCTTTGTTTCTCTAAAGGCCGGCTACTAGGACCTTGACGGCGGATTTTTAGTAAATAGCGGCGGATTACGGGGCCAAAGTGTCGGTTTTAATGATTTATTTTTTTTTCTCATATAAAACTAAACGTTTAATGACTTTTGACGATTGAGTATGTATATCATTTAAATACGCATAACTATACAGAAAGTTTCATTGATAAATATTATTTCGTTTTAAATTTAAACGAATTTGAACTTCAAATATCCTTTAGGTGGCAGAGGATTGGTGCTTTTACCCTACACACGATGGCGACGATAAACAGTACCACAATTATCAAAAGTTGATCAATCGATACTTAATTAAATTTAAAAACTGTTATAAAGCCTGCCTTTAAATAGTATGTGATTTATATATTTCTGGATGACAGATAGTCTTAAGATATTTTCTAATCAGTTTACATCTAGATTGACGACAGAAGCAGAAAAAATCTCCCAGTGGAATATTATTCGAACAAGTTCTATCAACCAAGACATAAATTCTTTTTGCTTCTAGAAAAGTAAAGGCCTTCTTGAAAATTAAATGAGTTTAAAAAATGCAATTTCTTTAATAAAATACTAAATAAACCTGCTTTGGTTTTTTTAATAGTAGCTTCATGCTCAAGTTCAACGAATAGTCATTGAGACCGGAAATTCGTTTGGTATGTAACCGGTGTTGGCACTTCTTATTGACTTTCATTGTAGTGCAAGGTGAACCGTGTTAAACAAACCTTAATTTTCAATTTGGATGGTGTATAGGTTTTATCTCAGAAAGATTATAAAAACAAATCATTAATTTTGTTTTTATCTTCTCAGTCTTGTCAATTGTTTACAGTTACACTATTCTAACAGAATAAATTTTACGTGAAACGAGTTTTAAATTATAAACTAATAAATAATAATTAATAGGTAGAGTGTAGCTTAATACCCAAGAAGTATCTTACTTGATAACAACAAATTGTAGAGCTTATTTCAGGAATGAAGGGTTTTTAGGTCTTTTTATAAGATTTCCTGATATTTCAGAGGTTTAGAGAGTAGGCTGCAATATTGGCACATATGAGTTTTGTAGGATTTCATGCTGAGATGTAGGTTTTCCTACTACGTATTACCTACAACAACAGATCGTATTCACGAAATTGCTTTTGTACGTTTGTACTACGACTTATTGTTGCATGAATAACAAAACACAAATATTTATAAAGCAAATATTATTTCTATTCTTTCTATAAAAAATACCATCAACGAATACATATTCTACATTAATGGCAGAATTTTAAATACTTTCGCTCTTCTTCATGTAAATTTTTGGATTCATTTCAGCGTGCTGTGTAAATAAACAAGAGGCTTGTCAAAGATACGAGTAATTAAATTCAAATTGAACTTGAATCTGATGCGAATGATCTGATTGAATGAATTGCTGGACTGCAATCGAGTGTCGGATAAAATAGTGTGGAGCAAAGGGAGGCGGTGGAAAGGCCAATAAATTTTCAACTCGCTGGTCGCCGGGAGTGCTGTAAAAGAGCAGTAACAGGGAGCCTTTACTACTCGTACTTTATGGTGCCTTGTAATGTTGGTATTATTTCTACTTAGTCCTATTTCACGCTTCACTAGTTTTCGCCTTGTTCAGTTTCCTGTCTCGATTTAAACACGGCTTTAGCTCATTTCCTACACGTTAGTGCTTCCTTGGAATTCTCCCTTTTGGTCAGTCGCTTATCAAATTGTTTAGGAAACAGCGGGAACGTCGTTTAACCGCAAAACAGTTTAGTCTCATAAATATAAAAGATATTTTAAAAACAAGTGTAGTTGTTTCCCAGATAGTCATAGTCTGATAAGAGAATTCTACTCTGGTTTATAGGTAAGTGCTTAAGGAATAATAGAAAAAATTTTCCTTGGTAGAAACAAGAAAGAAATAAAATTTTTTATTCAAATAAAAAGAAACGTTTTTGATAGCTTTAGCTATCTATCTATCTACAGCTTGCTTAAATCAAAATATGTAGCCTGCAAAACAGAAATGCTAACAACGAAATTACATACAATTTTTTTTCTTTAATAAAGCTTTACGCGCTACATGAATGACCAAATAATAAGTTTTATAGCATAATTCTTACAACTAAAGTAAAGTTCACCTAGTAGTGTTCTTTATTTATTTTTCACAAGCATCAGCATTAATATTTATATTCCCTCGCGTGAATGGTGTCTCTCTTAAATCTTCGCATTACATGTTCATCGTTCTGGAGTTGAAGCGCTGTTAGATGTTGATGTAGTCTGGCCTCGTATATTTCAGCTGACATTTTGATCTCATCCTCAACTCGATGGATATCACTACCTCGCACATAATTACCATAGGGGCATTCATGTTTTGCAACACTTTGTCTTGGAATCGTTGAATGACTTTAATATTAGAGTCTTTTGCACAGCCACATAGCTAAATGTCCTAGAGTCAGGTTGATTTAATAATTGTTCATAGATAACTGTGATTTTCTGCCAAGCAAACAATAACTCTGTTTCTATTTAAGATCAAGTTTGGTTCGCTTTATTTTAGTATGTGCTTCCCATTGGAGTTTTGCGTTCAATGTCATACCTAGACATTTAGCTTCATTCTGCAAAGGGATAACTGTTCTACTGATGCTTACAACAAGCGGATCTGCAGTTCTCTTTTTGGTGAAATTAATATGAATTGATTTCGACCCATTAAGTTTGATTTTTTATTTGTTCGTCCATTCCAGGAATTTTTCGCATGCTTTCTGTAGTTTTTTGGTAGGATCATTAGCATTATTGCCTGCAGCTAATAAAAATGTATCATCTGCAGAGGTGACTATAGTGACTTTCTCCATGGCTGGGTCGTTGTATGTATATAAAAGATATAGTAGTAAACTCAGGAACGCTTCATTGAGCAACTCCCACGTTCACTTCTTTCAGTTCAGAGTATTCATCCTTTTGCTTGATACAAAACAATCTATCAGAAATGTAAGAATAAAGTATCTCCACTTATTGTTTTAGAAGCATTTTTTGCAACTTATGAACAAAACCTACAAATTCTTGCAATACGTCTATGAAAATAGAAGAACATATTTATATTTCTTCTAAATACGTTTTGATAATGTCGATATAATGCACCTGTTCTATTGTAGAGTATTTTTGTCGAAAACCAAATTGATAGTCTGGAATCACTCTGTTATTTTCGATGATTGGTTGGAGTCTTTTCCGACGTAACTTTTTCAATAAGTTTGAAACAATTAGGCCTGTAGATTTAACGTCGTTTGGTTGTTTACCTGGTTTAGAGATCCTTATCACCTTTGCTACCTTTCATACAGTCGGAACTCATTTCGAACGAAATGCTGATTTGAACGAGTGCGTGAGCGTCACAATGCCTTTTCTGGTAGCTGTTTCAAAATTTGTCTTGTGATAAGATCGCAGCCAGGAGCTTTCTTTGATTTAAATTATTTTTAATTTTGTTTGCCGGATTCTCTCAAACTTACCTTATGAGAGGTTATGTAGGGCTGGTTGCAATAGCGTAGAAGCTCTAAGCCACGTCCTTGAGGACACCGTTGCAGGCTCTCTGACCGGGCTGTTCAACCTAGTGTAAACGAAAAAGCTTCTAAGGCAGAATTTCAATTGAATAAATAAGTAAACTAGTTGACTACCAATTACATTCCTTCAGCTTCACATTAGTTAAATGTCACTGCAATAATTATTTACCAACGAGATTTGCCAGCTAAATATTTGAAAACTCTTAACTAGATTTCTGTGGCGGGTTATCAGAGCTCGAAGGTAATCCGTAGCATTCTGAAGGTCAGAGGATTACGATATCAAATTGGCTAGAATTTGTTGCGTCTAAATTCGACCAGTAACAACTTCACTGATAAGTTAACATTTTGTAGCAGTAGATTCCCACGGTAAACAAGATCTGTTCTGCATCGAAGACAACGCCCACGCTTACGGTACTTCGATACTAAAACCGTGCTCTGAAATTAAAGAAACTTTGGCTTAAATAACAGAATCTAAATACTTAAAGAACGAAGCTCTACAATTAGGTCACACAAGAAGCACTGCTGCTAGCGTGAAGCCTCTATAGTTTCTCAGTACAGACTTGTCTCAACACTCGGCCATTTTGATCTATCGTGCTTTGGGCACAGCCTCTCCTCTTTCAGTTTTTGAAGCCGTTGGTTGTTTGCAAAAAATGAGAAATAGCCTGATAGATTAACGTTTGTGCTCTGGGTAAGCAAGCACTAAAAGAAATATTAATTTCTGAGATTTCTCCAAGTTATTTGGTGTACACATCAAAATGTCTTGGTACATTGTCCAAAAAGGGAGAGGAAGCTAAGACCCAAACATATCATGGCCTTATAGTGAACCTTGTGTTCGTTCCGATTATCACATCATCGAAACCATCACAGAGAGGCAGGTTTCTATTCATAAAATGGATCAACAATGATAACAAGAACTTTATTTAACTTTTATTTAACGGATTAGCACTTTTAGGACTCCCATGTTGGAACAACCAATAACTATATCACCAAGGGAGGGGGGCGGTCTCGTTGATGTGCAACATGTGCTGGCTTTAAAATCGACTCTTCTTGCTGGTACATGGATCTCCTGGTACTAACATGGCTGGCACCTTCTTTTGCTTAAATGTGTTTGTTTAAAAACAAGAAATTTTTTTATTTACTTGCTGCAGGATTCCTTTTATTTATTTTGCTCCGTTTCATTTATAATTTATTTATTAACATATTTTTTCTATTTGTGGTTATGTTTGTTTTTTTGGTCTTTTATTTCTGTTTGGTTCTCTTTTATAAGGAGTAAAACAAAATAAAATAATTTTTTGAAGAAACGTAAGTTCAAGGTGGTGCTGGTTTGGAAAAAGAAAGTAGAAAAATAAAGCAAAACGGTTCCTTTCAGAATGGTGTCGGTAGACCTCATAAGATGAGCTCGTCGTACAGTGTTTGCTAAGGCATTGATGTAGTGTTATGTAGTTTGTGTAATGTTTTATTGTGTTAATCCATGAAAGCATTGTGTTCTCGCATTTTCCTTCACCCCTAAGGAAACCATGGTAAAACCTTAATGAGAACAGGTAGGCTCTTCTGGTCTTTATTGGCTTGGTCAGTCTGCTGAGGAGAGTGACACCTTTG
This sequence comes from Ignelater luminosus, assembly GCA_011009095.1. Lineage (NCBI taxonomy): Eukaryota > Metazoa > Arthropoda > Insecta > Coleoptera > Elateridae > Ignelater > Ignelater luminosus. Next base: position 11,411 of record VTPC01008829.1, on the reverse strand, counting down.
GTGGCTTAAAAAACAGGGTGGTTTAAAGGAGTGCAATGGGAGTATTTTTAAAAGCGTTTTCAAGTTTTACAATGAGTTGACTGGCGTTTCCTAAATAAACAGCAGGGGTGAATTTAAGTTTGTGTCTGGCGCGTTAAAGCTGACACTGGGCTGAGGTGCGCAGAATTTCTAGTTGGACGTTTCAATTGTGATAATGCCCAGATGAACGTATCAACCCTAAAGCAACTCGAGACCCGTATCTATAAGGTACACCCCTGTTCGGTTGCACATCTTCTTCGTGGGTGGAAATGATTCAGTCGAAACATCGCTCAATAGATCCGAATCTTTTTTCTGTTAAAGGCGCTGTATTTGGTATGGTTTAAAGGAACAAAAACATCGATGATTGATGAAGGGGCGGATACAAGTTTTCTAGGTGTGGATAAGTGTCCCTGGGTAATAGACCTAAATGCCTTCCAGATCATGAAAAGAATGAAAGCATGGCGCCGAACATTTTCTTCTTGAAATTTCTAACTGGTGATTTTGTTGGAGTGTCAAAGTAGAATTGCTTTTGCTTTGCTTGAGCGAGTTACCCACAAAGCAGTACCATCGGCGACCTAAGTTGTGCATTCGATTAGGGTGATGCATAGAACGGAAAAGAGGTGAGTAGATCTGAGAATGTTATGGCAGTATATAATGAATAGGATTGAAGAAACTATCGAACCTTTGCTATTGCCACCTACTTGCACTCGACGTTGACGGTGGAATAAAAAACTATTAATAATTCTGACAAAGCCAGCTGGGACTTGGGCGTTTAGGAGCTTATCACGAAGCAACGCGCTAGACTTTATCATAAGATTTGATGTCTATAAAGGCTCCGGCGACGCATTTATCTTGGTTGAGTGCTTTAACTACGTCAGTGTGTAATACTAGCAGTAAGTCTGTGGTAGACCTGGCTTCTCGGAAAAGGAATTGAATGGGACTAGAAGGTGATAAGATGCGAGCTCTGAAGGGATCTTGTCACTTCTAAGAATCGCTATCACGGGCGACTTGTTTCTGCGCAGAGTGTAAATGTTGGGAAAGGTGACGAAGAATTTTCCTTGTCAGAGTATTCTCACTAAAAAAGAAGAAAATTTGTTTGTCATCAAAGTGAATGCTCTGTGATACTTGATGCACTTCTTCAAACAACTCGGAGAAGATTTGAGCTTCCGCCTGCAGGTCAATAATGACTTCATGGTTCTTACGAAGATTGGTAACACCCTTGAGTTTTCTTTGGCTTTGGTTTTAAGTTTGCCCCGGAATCTTGAACTGCTCTAGTGATTTAGGTTAGATATCGCTAAAAGCTCGAAATCTTTGATTTTACTTTCCATTTAGCAAATAACTACAGTAACCTAAAGACGATCTATTTGATTCCTGGATGTTTTTCCTTTACTTTCAAACAATAACTAGGTCAAGACGTTACAGAAAACAAATACCAAAAATAATTTAGTTATACTCTTTCTTTACCAAAATAAACAGTTCCTATATACGAACCAATTATCATTTTTATTATTTAAATTTTTTACTGTTGCTATTTGCAACATTGATGTTATTTAGATATAATCTTCCTACACTTATCTTTTGACATATTATAAGAACAACAACAACACTACCATGAACAGTATATAAATTAATGTAAAATGTCAGCGTGTTTCACAGACTGAATTTAAACATGATCTAACAAAAAAGGTTTATTTTTAAATCTAAACTCTGTTCAAATATATTTCCTGAAATGAATTCAGCACACCATTTAAATTTACAAAACGAACTAAGTTTTACTTCTTGCTCTCAAAAGGTATAGGAATATGAAATCAGAATCAAGTCGACACGAACGTTCAGAGACGTTCCTTTTGTATAAAATTTGGAGTAAAACCCATTTCTTAAAAAAATATTCGTTTTAAATCAATGTTCTAACAACTCCGTTAACAAGTATGCATAATAAAAATCGTTTCATTTTAACTGAAATAAAAGTTTAACGACGATTCTGAAGATGGAATAAAAATTTAGCAGTTCCTCTGTTAAAAAATTTATATCCTGAATTATCGTTCTGCTTTATCTAATTTACTAAGAGTTTCCTACCTAATAAAATTACAAGGCCTTCATTTCTCCCGAGTTTATTTCTGTTGAATTTATGTCGCTTTTAAATGACTTCGGAACTTTCGAATTAATAGTAGAGGTTATAAGGGGCAATTATTTTCCCAAGGCGTTCATTAAGCTTTTCAGTTGAAAAACCTGAAGGAAGTATAATTTTTAACACGTTCGCAGCCACTATAGTATTTAGCAATGTTTACAAAAAAAAAGCTTTTCGTACATACAGTACAGAAATAATTTATTTTAGTGCCAATAAATGAAGAAAATGAAGCTGATTTCCAACAGCAATCAAACTGTTTGCCTTTGGGCTTTTCACATTTATTATGAAAAAACTAAATTTAGGCAGCTCGTTTATCTGAAAATATCTAAAATGTGTCAACAAACGCATGTTTTCTCTATAGATTTTGTTTTCGCCAGCTAATGGAAATTTTTTTAGGTATGGATTCATAGTTTCGTAGGTAGTTATTAAAATGTGTTTAATTTACAAAAACCCTTTCTGTAAACTACTGATATTCGTTTATTAATGTTGACTTTGGTTATTATGTTTACATTCTGTGTTGGTTTTATAATTTTCTAGTTTATATTCATAAAACTTAAAATAACAAATATGTCTGTTTTATATCAGTGCAGCTCTCGAAGCATGTGACTGATTTCAATAATTCGAAACGGTCAAGACGGAAATTTAGCTTGTGAGCAAATCAAACATATCACTGAATTTGGAATCTCCAAAGTTTGTAGAATTTCTCATTATGTTATGGTTCTTCGATATGACTAGCAGTGTCTTGATAGTATACGGTAGGAGCACGTGGAGTTTACAACTCATCTTGTGTGTTCAATAGAAGGTCACCAATAGGGCTTTTCTATGGGTGGTAACAAATTATTTTTGCACTTAGTCTTAAAGCCAAGAAAACTAGTATTTCGAAGCCTTTCCACTGCTGCATTGATAATAATAAAATTTATTTGCATATTGCTTAACCTTCAATTAAATGTTGATATGTTGTATTAAGTTTGGCTATCTTTGATGCCCATGTTAGTAACTTCTCTAAATGTAATTGAGCATTTATCGTAATTGAATGGACGCTTTATTATTGAACTTCATTTAGATTTAAACCTTTGATTTATTACAATTTACCATTAAAGCTACTAATTAATAATTAAAGTTACCGTTAAAGCTTAATTTAGCTGCTTGACAATTTTGATTGTTGTCATTTTTTTTGACATTAACTTGTTTACATATGACATTAATTTTTTTATATATTTTATTATTTGTGTTTAATAAATTGTTTCATGTTGTATTACTTATGCGTTTTCTTGTGTACAAACAACTAAGTTTTTTACAAGCTTTAAAAGTAAAGGACTGCTTTACCATCTGTACTTGTTGTAAACCACTTTCGGGAGACCTGAATTTACAGTGAATTAAATTTGAAATTAATTTTAGATAATTTTTGTCTTTTGTTTAAGGTTTCTCAACGCACCATTACTGGTTTATATTTACCAAAGTTAGCGTCTGTCCGATTTTGGTCACTTTTCCGTGGATTGAATTGAATTTTTCTTTGCTCGTTACATAGCATTAGTTTTGTAATCAATTTTTCTTCTTGTAAGATTTCTCTTTTATTCTTCTGTACTGCATAAACTTTTATTGTATTCTATAGATTCATTAATTAAATATTTCTAAAGATGGTTGGTTAATTCTCTGTATTAGCGCGAAGCACCCAGTATAAATTTTCAGTTTGTTTATCTAGAAATCGCTATTGCCCCAATCTTAATTTAAATATACTTACCTGTTTTATTCATCTTTATATGAAATCTTAATAACACGCTTGTTAATAATATCCCAGAAATCTAATTTTTATTAGTGCAAGTTACATTATTTTTTTCTCTTATGTTTCTTTCCAACAATAGCTGTGCTTTCTAAAGAAATTAGTCGTCGATAATTTTTTTTTTCATTGGATAGTAATTTTATTTTATGCTTACCTGTTAATTTCTAATTAACTTGGACTAATTTGTTTATGGTTTTTAGAGTTTATCTATCAGTTTCTCTAGTTTCTCTTATTATGACGGTTTAATTGTAATTTGTAAATTTACAATTCACGTGGTAGATTTTATTTACTCAAATTTCTTTATTAAGCAGGAATAATTTAACGTTGTTTAATTTATTATTGTATTTTAATTCGTTTAATCTAAATGGTTGATTGATTTTTTAATAGCGCAACTTGCTGTTTAGTTTATTAACTTTATCCAATTATTGTGCACTACTTAATTGATGCATTTTAATTGATTATTGTGCTGTTTCCTTTTTAATTGTAAAACATTCTTTTTGCTTTGGTTTCAATGCATTTCATTTTATAACTGTGTCCTATTGCTATGTTTATAACCTCCTTGCCTGTGACTAAGACCGCTGCTGAGTTTAGATGGGTAAACCCGTAAGAGGTCTTTGTAGAGTATTCTGTAAAGCAAAGTTACATTAAATAGAACCTATTTGATTTATACAGGGACGAATAATGTTAGCTTCTAGTGTGTTCTTTTCTTCTGTTTATAACTTCCTTACCTGTGACCAAGGCTGCTGCTGAATTTAGATGGGTGAAACTATAAGATGTAAATTACATTAGAACCTATTTCATTTATGCAGGGACAAACAAATAGCGTTAGCTTTTAGTGACTAGACAAGTATCTTTTTCACATAAAACCTATTGTTAATCGTCTTAGGTTAGTTGCTAAGTTATCGGTGTTCAAAGTAATTAATTCTTATTAAAATAAGTTACATACAAGCAATTGCCTTCAGGATGTTCTACGATTTCAGTGACTTAACAAGTAGTTTAATCGTTACAGAAATAGCAAACTGCCAGCGACCTTCTTGCTTGGTTGTTAGTAGCTTAAAGCTTAATCGATATTTGTCTACTTATTTGCCTTCATATATTATTAACCAAAAATGGAATGTAATTTCTTACGTACAACCCTATTCTAGTAAGCAATCAAGCAGATCAATTCTTCAAGGGAACCGTAGGTTGGTATAAAAGTTTTACTCTTCTTCCGTCAGAATGATTAGATAAATTAGGTTTTTGGATGCGACTGCCTGTTCGACAAATGTGGTACTCGCTCTGTGTTTCAGCGTAGTAAAACGAAAACGTTTTGTGGAATTGTAATGGCAGCACGGCAGTGTTGTATTAATGACCAAATAAACAGTCAGATTGATACTACTGGTACGATTACCTGATCTCGAAGCATACCCAACAGATTACATGAAGTTCATATCTTCGCCCATGGATTGGAGCGAGGGACTGCTTGATGCCTGACATCCGGTTTACGCCCTTCTTATTTTCATCTCCGTGCTATAGAGAAATTAAGTTTTCTAAATAGCAGCCATTTACGATGGCATTATTTGTTGATACACACACGCCAAGGTGCCTAGATTAACCTATGGTCATTTGTAGCCCATCAGAAAATAAAATAGAATTTATCTAATTAGAGTAGAGCCCCTTTTTTTGGATAGATTTAAATATTATCTGAGTCAGTGCAATGAATGCGTAAGGGTGTAAAGAAGGATGAGACGAAATATATTTTGATAAAACTGTTCAAGAGTCGTTACATTTTGGTGATAGATCGATTATAGTATAGATGGGAATAAGCTTAAATGTCTGCATCAAGTAGGTGGCAATAAGAAAAGGTTCTTTGACGGCAGAAGTCTATGCAAATAACATCCTTGGTCCACACGTGACACCATTTATTGCAGTACAGTAATAAGAGTGACAACAGATCTCCCAAGAGGTGAAATTTAATTTCCAGTACCTCAAGACGTCGTCGTACTGAAGTACTAAGCGCAAGGCGTGGCCGTACATGCTGCTAACTTTATTATTCTTTTCATTTTGGTAATTCTTGTTGTTTAAAATAGAAACGTATGCTTCATGGTTGTTTCCCGAGAAGAAATAAATATCTAAATGCTTTTGTCATTTGGTATTATCGTGATGTTTATTCTATCACCAGTCTGTTAGTAAGTCTGCAGTTGATTAATACATTCTTCATTCAAGTCGTATTGAAATATATTGGTAGTAAGTACCGACTGAACGCGACTCGATGGTGATGAAGAAGGTGGTTGTTGGATTTTGCGGAGATGCTAAACGTAGAGTTGATTCCTTTTTTAGAGGCTGTTGCGAAGTAAAGCAAGACAAAGGTGACGTTGGTGGATAGTCCTAGTGCTGGTGCTGCTTCGAGTTAGTGGTAGTTGTTGTCGGAAAAATCTCGGACCTCGGTGGAACTGTAGATCGTAAAGTGTGGAGGCTTGGGTTTGGTACTTATGGCACAATTTGTTATTATGGAAGAAACATGTGTTGCATAGGAATGGACTAAAAGGTGGAATGGATTTGGTTTTTAAAACGAGCCCCTCAGTTAATTACGATTGGGATTAAGAGCTGTGGTGGCCAGAATGCGAGTTTCAGGTACATCAGTCTTAAAGAGCCTCGAGCTCCGGTAACTGACCGATGGTGGATGATCGCGATTTATGGAAAACCACTAACCCTCAGGGAAAAAACCGATAAGACGAAGTTGAGAAGTAAAGTAGCTAACCGGGCGCCGTATTAGTAAAAGGCAACGGTTGGTGGTAATGAATAGCCTTTAACGAACAAATTTATTATAGCAACGAAGATATTTAAATACTTGTTGAACAACTATATGCTAATAAAAGTTTCGTAATAACAATAAACCTGATTCGTTGTCTTAATGAGCAGCAGTTGTTGATATAATGTTGAAGTTTATTGTTAGTAAAACCAAAGATCATCCATTCATAATAATAATAATAAATTTCTGTTCTTAAGTTTAATAAATACATTTTCGTGAAATCAATAAAGAGTAACTTTATTCTAAGAACAGTTAGTAGATTTTGTTTCTAATTTCAATTCAATACTAATCATTGCAGCAAACAAATCAGTTAAGAATCACCATTTATTGATATTATTACGAACGATATTTGTTTCAGTATACAACAGCGTGCAAACCAGTGTATTAAAGGTTTATATTTTTTACTACTAATGTACCTATTTGCCGTTATACTTGTTAGCTTATTACTTACATTATTTCCAAGATGGCGACAGCTCGTAGTGTACTGCGTTATCTAATTGTGTTTAAATATCTTGACTAATTTGCTAAGTTTAAATTGATAACGAACAAGCAAAGATTAGATAAAAAATGCCGCCGCCACGTGATTTCTCTGGGTGAACCAGCTTTTCATGTATTGAACTCACAGTCATTTTAGTGGTTAAAATGTGTTAGCAAGAATATTATTAGATTTATTGACTGAATAAATTAAAATTGGTGATCTTATTTGTCTAGGTATATGTTTGAAAGGCCCTGTGCTGTAAACACTTGAACGGATTATTTAATTGTCGCTAATATTCTCCGACGCGAAGAAGAAAACCTCTCATTTGACATGATTGAACGGCTAATGTTTCACGTTTGTATTTGGGGCTAAAAGGGCTCAAATTCGTGGACTAAATCGGACGCCACTATTTTTTCTCTGTATTTTATAAATGAGCAAATGTATAAATTGTTGGATATCTTCAGATACTTAGTATTAACCTGTTTCATTTGATCTGGACTGATAAAGAAGTACTTTGAGGCTGTTTGGTGTGAATGTAGTTGACCAAATTTAAGACATTTAAGTAATTAAGGCTAGAAAGACTGTTGGAACGGAAAATTGATCGAGAAAACCGAAAACGTGACTTCCGTTAGCAACAAAGTGAATAAAAAAAAATTATTTTACTCTTATGACTATTTGCTGGTCTTTAGAAGGGTCGTTGGGTTTTCACACATACACAACAGGTTTATTTCTTTTTGATGATCTTGATATTTTTCTTTTATTATCTGTTATCTACCCTATGGGTATAAGCTTCTCTATAAATTTTCCATTTTTGTCTATCTTGAGCGATTTCAACCCATTTTAGTCCTGCAGTTTAATGTCGTCTCTCCAACGCCTCTGAGTTCTTTCCATGGTCTCCATCTCTTTAGTTTGCTGCTCCACTTATCTGCCCCCTTGCCACGTTACCAGCCCACTGCCATTTCAACTTCGCTACTGTTTCCACAACGTGTTGGATACTCGTTCTTTCTCTTAACCAAGTATTAGCTTTGTGGTCTTTTAGTGTCACTCCTAGGATTTTTTTCTCAATGGCTCTTCGATTAATTTTTAATTTATTGGTGATGACTTTGGTACATACTCATGTTTCGGCACCATAGGTGGTCACTGCAATATACACTGATTGTATAGGTCTCGTTTCAGTTTCAGAAGGATGTTCATTTGGAATACATCTTTTACCCTCGCATAGGCTGCCCAGGTTAGTCTTATTGTTTTACCGATTTTCATCTGTTGGTTTTCCGAGGATAATTTTTTGTCCCAAGTACTTGTAGCCGCCTACCTTTCTTACAGCTTCATTATCTATTATTATTGAGTCTGTGTTGTCTTCTTGATTTGTCATGTACTTTTTTTTACTTTTATTTGTTTCTAAACCAATTCTTTTTGAAGCTTATTTTATATCTTGGAGTAGGGATATTAGCACTTTTTTGAATTTGGCAGTCTGTAATATCGTCGACGAACCTAAGGTGATGTAAGTATTTGCCCGATCTATTGATTCCATTGGATTTTCTTGAGTGCATCTACTAGAACTAGTGTAACCCTGTCGCACTCCTCTTCTCAGCTCTACCTTTTCTGATTTTTCGTGCAGTTGGATTTGCATTATTGCTTGTACATTTTTTGAAGTATATTGATGTAGCGACTGCCTGTCTATTTGGGCGTTTCGTAAAGCTTTGGTCACTGCCCAAATTTCTACCGTGTCAAAGGCTTTTCTGAAGTCTATGAAAGCCACTCATAATGGTATTCTGTATTCTGTGGCTCTTTCTATCAATATTCTCATCGTCTGCAGGTTTTCCACTGTGATACATCCCTTTCAAAAACCTGCCCGTTTGATCGGTTAGTAGAAGTCAAGCTTTAGTGTTAATCAGCTTGTTATGATTTGAAAGAACAATTTACACAGTTACGATAGAAGGCTGATTGGCCGGTAGTTTTCCGGATCTTTCTGGTCTCCTTTTTTGTAAATTAGTGTTGCAAGGGCATTGGACGTTGATCTTGACCATGATCTTGGAACGAGTTTTAAATGCACGCCTTTTTTTGCATAGCGCCCCTCATCAGCCTTTCATCTTTTTTTGCCGTCATTGCTGCTCTCGCCTTTTATGACATTTTCTTAGTTCTTTCCCACCTTTTTTTGTCGCCCATTTTGGATAGAGTTGTAATATTCAATCATGCGCTCCAAACAATGACAAATCATTGAGTAGTGTAGACATTTTTTGCTTGGGTAAGTCAAAAGTTTGTGATTTATGATTTGGCTATCGCTAAGAGATGTCTTGTTTTTTTTCACTGTGGTTCCTGCTTAGTAACCACTCCTACTAACCCCAACTATCCATCTTTGTGAATCGATAACTTCCGTATCACTTTAAGTATCAGCACCCGAATGGTGTCCTTGGGCCTCTTAAAAGTTCTTAAATGGGGTATGGTACATTTGGAGGTAGTCTGACTTTCTTTCTTTATTGTTTAGAAAAACGGCTCTTTCTTGATGAAAGTATGTCGGGATGCTAGAAAAGGTGGCATACCGCATGTTGGGAAAGAGTACCTTTACAACAATACTACTTTTAGCCCATTCGTACATAAACCAGAGAAGTTAGCAGTGAAAACAAGAACGAAAATATGACATCACTTTTTTTACAATTGGAGGGTTACATTCGGACAAACAGCATTAAATTTCCAATAAGACGATAGTAAACGTATTATTTTTCCCCAACCGTTTTTCCACACGATCGGATCAAAATGACACTAGTATCTAGGATGTTATAGTCTCTTGGCCCTTAACTTAAAAATTTTCTTTCGTTGCTGAGACCTTTTCAGTTTGTCTTAGAACCCATAAGCATGGTGACATGATACAGGACTTTTGAGCCAAATTTCCGTGTTGGTCGTTTCGGGCATGTAAATGATTAGACTCTTCCATCTCAGATTTACCTAACAGACGTTTTTATAATTTTTTCTTTTTAGTAGGGTCATTAAATCTCTTTTTTATTGTATAAAACAAAAATTCTCTGTTGCATTTTATAATAAGCCCAAGATAATTTATTATGATTTGTAAATTTAAATTTTCCGTAAATGTAGGTATTATAAATAATATTGAATTAACTGTTAGGAGGGAGAAGAGATTGTTTTCTGAAAGTTACAGAAAAGAAAATTTATATACCTACCTGTTTCATATTTTTTTTTATATCCACAACAAAGTGAAAAATCGCATTTTGTAAGAAACAATCAAGCAAAAGAAAAATACAAAAGGTTAGCGTTACTACAATGGAATTGGTACAAGTTATTCTTTCATTTATTTAATGTGGTACGAGTATAATTTAAAGGAATTTACTGTTTATTTGATGTACATTATGTACAAGTTTTCATTTTTTAAGTGCGTAAGACACTTTTGTAAAACAAGTAAAATGATTATTTGTACTAATTTTTTATTGTTTAGTTATTTTTGTTTTTTTGTAATTGCTTAATAAGTGTTAGGTATAATTCAAGATTTTTTTCAATTTAAGACTGAGAATTAAATAATTACACAAAAAGCTTAAAACTGTAGTAAACTTTTATAGCAATAGACAGACGTTTCGCTGATTTGCTGATGTCACTCAAATCATCTGCCAGATCCCAGACGTCGGCGTCGCGTCAAATACGTAATAGTCCATCCAACAAAATGTTTGCGTTACTTTGCATGTGCTTAACTTCACGAAGCGACAGTTTTAACTTCAACACGTTCTTCACGGGCACGTTTTATATAATGAAACTAATTCAAAAAAGCAGACGGAATTAATAGCATATGTCAGTTATGCAGATTTAGAAGTTTATTATATTAAACTGTTATTAACCGTATTGTGAAATCTCTTACTGCAGACATACAATTTAAAAATGGTACCATATAATTCTCAGTTACCAAAAGGTAGCGAAATAATACACTTCTTGACTTCTGCATATACTGTTGTACCCTAGTCTACGGTCGCAACCAATACGTTGTATATTTTATGTTATGACATAGCTAAGAGAAATTCCCAAAACCAAACAATATTGTTACTGTCCATAGTTTATCTCTTGCCTCCTTCAATTATGCAAGCAGAAGAATTGCCGTCGGTGTATATCTTTAATAATAGACTACCTTCCTTCTGCGTATTTCAGCGTTGTTGCTTTAAAGTTCTTTGTACCAGATTATGCTTTTGTTAAATTACGTACTTCGAAATACTACCTT